>CAEGAF010174877.1:0-50932 GCA_903067075.1 Micropoecilia bifurca | reverse complement strand
TTGGGGTTCCTGGAGGAGCTGGAAGAAGTGGCTGGGGAGAGGGAAGTCTGGGCCTCCCTTCTGAAGCTGCTGCCCCAGCAACCCGACTCCGGATAAGCGGGAGAGAATGGATGGATGGATGGATGGATGGATGGATGGATGGATGGATGGATGGATGGATGGATGGATGGATGGATGATGGATGGATCACACAATGTTATAGCATTGGATTTAAGACTATATAATGATTCTATGTTTTGTTTGAGTTGTCTCTTCTGTGCATTTTATTGAAAACGTATTTGGAAGTAGAAAATAGAAAATTAAACAGCGATGACCATCACAAAAATCTGAGAAAATTCAATCTTTCAAAAACACTCAATATCCTTCTCTGCACTAAACTCCATCACAAATTTTCAGGGCCATTTTCCTTGATCATTTTTACCCATGCAATCTGTTGCCACCATGGTAACGGGATAAAAGTACACCAATGCTTGGACATTAGTATGGAGGTTAGTTCCTTTAAATCTCTGAGAAGTGTTCTGGTCTAAAAACTTGTAGGAACTCTTTTGAATTTGAACTACTATTGTTTTCGATAACAAATTGCTATATTATTGACTTTTATGTGGGCATAAATCAAAATTCAAACTTCACATTCACTTGATGTAATATGATTGTAAGGTGAAGTCAGAAAAGGTACTGGTATAATTTTTACACTGTTGGCGGCTGTACCCTGGCATTTACAGCATTTGTTAATTAACTTTTCTCTCAAACATTTTCTGGGTTTTACTTGTATGCCTTTGCTAAATGTCTCTGCCATTCGCACATATGCGTATTACTGTGTTACAACCCGCTTTCAAAACCTTTGCTATTTGCTTTTTTTTCTGTTCAAGTTTTTGATAAAGTGCAATAAAATATGCAGGAAATAAAGACAGAGAAATTTGTTATTGTGACTTAATTGGCACACTTGAGCAATTTTTTCCCAAGACTTTCATTAAAATAAATGTCACATACTTTGTCAATTAATATAGTTTTGGATAATTTGTCAAAACATTGGTGCGCAGCTTTGGTCGTCAAGGGCTGGTGTCCTGTCAGTTTTACCGGAGTTTTTGCTCCAATACAACTGATTCAAACTACTTTCTTAACATGTCAAAGTTCTGCAGAGACCTAATGAACCGGTTTGGGTGTGAAGAACCAGTGGAAAAAAGACTAAAACATGCAGGGCATCAGCCCTCTATACAGACTTTTGACACCGCTGCTTGTAAACAAGATGGCCGTCAATAATTCTATGTGTATAATCAAAACAGTGTACATAAGATGTGTATATTTCTAGTATTAAGTTATTTATTAATAAAAATTTTCTTTTTTTTTTTTTTTTTTTAGAAAAAGCAGTTCCGTAATGTGTGGATTCTATAGCTTCTATGTTCACTTGAACTGATTTTATTCCTGTAATAAGCGTATCTCTGCAAATAAAACCTTGTATCCTTGGTATAAACAAAAAAGGTTGCCGTCATTTGTCTTTTTTTCTTTCATCTGCATAATTACTCAGAGTCACAAATGCACCAAACTACAGCCGCTGCTGTCAGGCACAACTTTTCACTGGGAGTGAGACGCCTCACTGTTGCTTCGAAGGTCATTTGGACACAGCGATATTTCAAAATGCAAAATGTGTTATCCGTGCAAGAAAGGGAGTCTGTGATGTGTCAGTGAGCATTTCTTTCTCATTTCATCCTTATTTTACAGAAGGGTTTTTTTCTTTAAAGTGGTTTGGTGTGGCTGTAGTTCAGTTTACTGCACAGAATCGCAGCTTTCTTATCATTTCATCATACTGTCATTTTAAAGCAGTTTTGTGTAAACATGGGACAAACAGTAAGATGCAGGCTAATTCCTGGCTCAGACATGGATACTTTCCAGCTACAAATTTGGTATCTCTACAGAGATTCAGAGTATCTCCAACTATCGAAGCGAATGAAGGAATCTTGTGCATGGTTCACTTTCTCACTTGTTTTTTAATTTTTTTTGTCAAATACTAGTATATTTTGTGCACAATTTACAGGTCAGAACATTCAATTTTTGTTTTCCTGACCAAATCACCTGGTGTTTACCGATTCCTTGACATCACGTGTGGGAAACTTTGATTTGGATATCTACTAAATTTCTTACAATATTCTTCTTTTTTTTATTATTTTTGCCATTATTATTTTTATTATTTAATTTTTAATACAATTTAAATTTGCAATACATACAAACCCATGAGTTTAAATGGGTTTGCCTGCATTGCAAGGCACAGTATTACATCTCATTCAGAGCACCGAGGGATGTTCCAGTAAAAATCCAGCAGAGGGCGGAAGTGAATAAAGAAAATGAAACGAGAGCATGCGCGTGTAAACGCACCTGCTGTGGGCTGCAGCATCAGCACCACTCCTCCTCCAGATCCCTCCTTTCTCCTCCTCCTCCTCCTCCCCCTGTCTGCTGCAGACCTCTCTCCTCCTGCACAGTTCATGCCATCCTAAACCTGAGCGAGAGCAGAGGAAGCAGCAGAGCCACGCGGCTTTGTTTCCAACAGCAGCTCCTGTTTTCCGGCAACCTCCTCCGTGAATCAGCACTAGAAAACCCTGCAAGTAAGTAAGTAAGTGGCGACACTGAAAACGCATGTTTTATTTTATTTATTTATTTATTTATTTATTTTTCCAGCGTTGAACCAGAGGCCAGTTGCGGTTTTTAAGATGTGTCGCACATGTATTTGCTGGCTTTTTCTTCTTCTTCTTCTAGCCGAACCGATTCGTTCGTAGCTAAGTGTTTATGTCATTGTTTTGTTTATTAAAAAAAAACATTTAGCACGTTTGTGTAAAGGAGGCTGCTCTTTTATGAGTGTTAAATAATACAGGTGGGATTGGAGGAAAAAGTGAGGTCATGAAGGTTGATGAGATGGATGGAGCAGGTCAGATATCTGTGAGTGTGTGTTGCTAATGATCTTGTATAAATTACAGGCTTGACTTGTAGACTAGAGCTAACACCCTCTGTACAGTGAGGTAATAGCCACTTGCATTAAATTTGTATGGATTTCAGCAGGAGTGTTACATGCTGATAAGTTGTTCATAAAAAAAATACAGATTCTATTAATTATTACCTTATTTTTATGTGTAGGCTCAGAAAAAATCCTGATATTTACATGGTTTTGGGTTATGACTCAATGACGGGATTATTTAATTACCTTCTTAATTTACAGTTGTGGTTGCTTCAACCTTATTTGTCTGGATAGACTTCCTGGTTCGGCCCTGGGTATAAGTGAATTTTGCAGCCGTTGCTTGTTGGAGGGCCCAAAGAAATTGGGTGTACATGTGCCAAAATTTATTAATATGCAGAGGATCTTATTCAGGATATTTGGTGTTCTGAATTGAATGCCTTATGTGTGCTGTGACTATATTAATGGAAAACAAAAAAAACATTGAGAAAAGTCACCAAAGTGACCAATTAACATAATAGTTTTCTGTTTTAATCAAATAAAGCCAACGACATTTGATTTTTATCAACATTTATTTGCAAGTGGTACAGTTGGTGTGCATATCCAAGAGCAATCTTTCCCAATATTTTTTGCCTTACACATTTTCTTATCATGTGTCAAAGTCTTCTAAGGCCACATTCACACTGCAAGCCTTAATGCTCAATTCAGATTTTTTTTGTGAAATCTGATACATTTTTGTGTGATTGTTCACATTTCCAAATATATTCGACTTGCGTACGTTCTGTGTGAACTGCAAACAACCTAAAAGTGTGCAGCATGAGCACTAGTTGAAGCAGTAACGTCACATGTAGACTGCTGAATGTTTGCGGAAATAAACATGTCATCTAATAGTGGACAATATCTTAAAATTTAAAGTTGTTGCCCAACTGGAGCCAGCACGTCAATAACTTAATCCAAGTTTTTGTTCCTGCTTCCGTGTGACCTGGCCACATAGATACAGGTCACAGATTGAAAAAATCAGATACATATCAGATTTAGAACCACACTGCCAAGTGGGTCGAATTTGTAAAAAATTGGATTTGTGCTGTTCAGACTCTCATTAAAAGATCAGATACAGGTCACACAAGGGCAAAAAAAAAATGTATTTGGGTCACTTCAGGCTGCAGTGTGAACATAGCCTGACAGGCAAATCAAATTTTCCAAGTCCTTTATGTTGTAAGTTAAAAGATGTGTTTTCTCCCAGTTTATATTAATTTAAATGTTTGCACAAACCCATATATTTTTATCAATTCAACATTACAATACCTCTAAAAATAAATAATGCTGAGCATCGGAGTGCTCACTCTGTAGCAGCAGCAGACTGCACTGATATTATTTTTCTGTAACAAGTTCTGCCCCTATATTTAAAATGAATCTTATCTCCCAAATCTGACAGTAAACATCTGTTTAGTGTATCAATACTGGATCGGATTGCCTCCCCATCTCTATACTAAACCTATTTGGAATTTAAACCCTCGCTATTTGGAAATTACTGAAATTTAAAGCTCTCTGGGCAAGAAAAACATTTTCTGTGCATATTATGCTGGAGTATGTACATAACAAAGAAAACAAAGAAAGCAAGGACAATACAAATGGGAGATCGGTTGAACTGTTGCGGGTGAATGGTTTAAATGAAGGTGAACCGAACTCTGCCCAGGGCCTCATACAACCTTGATCCAGCTCTGTTGGGAGGGCATTAATTAAGACCTCACCTTCCTGGCTGATACCTTTATTATCTTTGTGCCAGGAAAAATCCCAGCCATGGTTGTTGGATTTTTCTGACATTTTTGTAAAACTGTTTTTGGTCTCTCCATCGTGTTCCTTGAAGGCCCTGAGTACCTGAGGTGTGAATTGAAGCATCACACAAAGGTTAAGTGAAAATGTTTCTTCACACCTTAATAATGCTTGTTAATAATTGATTTGTTTCTGATATTAATGTTGTCGTTGAGATTGTGGAGAGCAATTTGAGACCAACTTCAGCCCAGTTTTTGTACTGGCATCTTTGGGATTTTACTAAAATGTGTCTGATAAGTGCACTTCATAGTGTTTATTGATTCCAGTACCGCAAGCTTTCCACATTTATGGATCATCCAGTTCATTTTGTTGAACCTCAGCAAACCCTTCCTGTCATGTTAACGCGCAGGCGAGTGACCTTTCAACTGTCTGCTGTCGTTGCCTTTCTGGATGCTGACGTTTGCATGATTGATACAATATGTCTGACCTCAGCTATATCTCGGCTGCGATCAATTCACTAAGAACACGGCGCGCACTGCTGCGAACGTGTATGTCTGTGAGTGTGTGTTTTGCAGGAGCCATCTGTTTCAGATATGATACACACGCATGTGTGTGTTTCTGCGGGTAAGAACACTTGTCGAAAAGCCCAGGAGTGTTGCACACTAGTGCAACCTTCAAGGGTGTTGTAAAGGGCAAACAAGGAGAAGGAGGATGGGAAACAGTTCAGTTGTAAAAAGTGAGAAGAAACACAGAAAGTGTGTCGGTGTGATTCTTAGTGCATGCTATAAAGTTTACTCAAATTAAATATGCACCAATCAATCTTTTATTTTGTTTTTTACCAATACCGATTTTGACTTAATCTGTTTTTGTTGTTGTTGCATTGTTGCCAAAGGTTTACAGCACAAAAAGAGAACAAAGAAACAAAAAGAGGGGAAAAGATTAATTATATGCAATGAAACTAACTACATAATATCAACAGTCCTTATCTTAAAAGAGAATCTTCAAGATGTCCAAGATTGCATACATAAAGTGCTTTTGTTCATAAATAAAAACAGTAATACCAAGTAATCCCACTGGCTTTGAACTTGTTGAATATTTGCCGTCTCTGAACACACCAAACACACGTGAACAAAAAACCCCCGACAACTCTGAGCTCTAAAAGATTAACCGGTGCACCTCTAGTTACAGTAGTTAGGTTCTGAATAGAAGAATCTGAACAATTCAGGAAAAAATAGAGAGACTCCAGTTAGTTTAACAACTGTATTGTTGCAGCCACCTCCCAGCCCACTTTTGTCAGTATGCATATAAATCTCATCAGCGTATTATGTTTGCATGCGAGCAAGCGCGCACACATTCAAATCTGCGTTTTTTAAATTCATGCCGCTTTTGTTTGGAAGGTGGCAATGAGCCGCCATGGCTCCTCCCCTGCAGTCATGGCCAAGACATGAGGGGTGACCGGGGGAGAGACACGCCTCCTCGCATACGCACATGCACGTCCCTATGCTGTGGAGAGTCAGCGTGAAAGCCATTGTTTCACTTGTGTGCAACCTTTTACAGAATGTCAGCAGTCAGTTCAAGGACACAGAGTCAGCTCATTTGGGTAACAAGAGCAAGTAAGATGGAGCCTTTATTTGAACAATTCCTTTTATGTGCAGAGCTCCTTGAAAGCCCGTTTCACAAATCAGCAAGATGACAGAAATCCACATGATCAATATTTAAAGAGCCCTCTTCAGATTCCGCATCTATCCACTTCTGGTTTTCAGCCTTGTCCGTGTTGCTAAAAATAAAACTGTTCGCCAGAACAGTCATGCATGTGAGATGTCGCCCCCAACCCCAAAGGAGTTCATGGCTCTGTTAAGCCCCCCCCCCCCAGAATGAAAACAGCCACTTCTTTTCTTAATATATTCTTTCCCTCTGTCCTTCCTGAACCCTCATTTTGCCTTTTTTCTTTTTGCTCACCTCTCACCATCTTCCCTCCCCCACACATCAGGGGTTTGCACATTACAACACATGTCACATTTACACATAGCAGTGCTACCTAGAATCCTCTCACTAGTTCCCATCAATCGTACTTCCTCTGCGCTTCATCATACAGTCTGTATTTTCTTAAAATAAACAAAGGTGACTCAGCCTCTTGCCCTTCTGCCTCTGAATGTCTGCAGTCTCCTCAGAGCCCCACAAAGAAAGCGTCTCTTTATTTGTACTCTTCACAGCTTGAATGTAAGGCACTTTTTCCCCCCTCTCTTTGTCCCATACAGTTTCAGGCATGCAAGAGTTAACATTTCTCACTCTGCGACAGGCATTAGGGTAGGGGGTGGAGGGGCTTTGTTAATAATAATGCAGAGCTACCAGCTACTGGTGTGGACAGGCAGCCTCGTTTCACGCCTCCTTCAAGCTGCCACCAGTGCGATGGATGTTGGTCTGTGTTTTGACTGCTGTCTGACAATCTCCTTCTTCGCCGTTTTATGACAAATGGGGCAAATCTGCTCGTTTGGCACCAACGTCGGTCGCTTGACCAATATCAGCTTGTCCCATCTTAATAACTTAAACCCCAATTTCATTTTCTCTACTCTTTTGGCTCTGTCTGTGTTTCATCACCTTGCAAGGTGCGCAGCACAGCAAAATAAGACGGTGAAGGAAAAAAAAACCCTGCCTTATGAAGTGAAAATTGATTCCTGGTGATTGCCAAAGGCGAATGAGAAAAAAATATTAAGTACATAGCACAAGCGTTGCCTGTTTGCCATGAACCTGTACTTGTGAGTGACAGCTTTTTTATTTTTATTTTTTTTCCATCAAATCTGCCTACAGGGATGCAGTGTGTGGGAGTATTCTCATGCCTTGAACTTCTGCACAGATTTACACATTCAGCCATGACCATAAAGGAATTTATTAGCAGAAAGACTGTTTTAATTTAAAAGTAGTGTAAATACAGTTTTGTTTTTGTTTTTTTTATGAATTCAGTGATGTATGCGTAAAAAATACAAATATTGCACCATGGACAGTAATCCTACGATGAGAAATGGAGATGGCAGCATCATACTGTTGGAATGCTTTTCTTCCAAAGGAACAGTGATGCTGGTCATTGGATGGAGCTAAACGCAAGATTATAGATGCTGCAAAAGACAAAGGTCCGTCTTCCATATGTTTATGATGTAAAATTAGATTTTAAAAAAGAAATCAGAACTAGAACTTCTCTTTTCTTAAGTTTAAAACAATAAAAAGCTCAACAATAAAAGAATGAAGAGGTTAAAAATCAGCTTTAATTTCATGACAAAAAAGATTAACTGAAGATGAATTATTGTTTTCAATAAAAAAATAGATTCAAAAATATCCCAAAAGGCAATTAAAAATCATTCTTCCACTTACACAATTATGTTCTACTTTGGGTTACATACAAGTTCAGAAAAATACATTGAATACATGACAAAATGAAGGGAAAGTTGCATTGTAGCTACAGACTGAGCTATGTGTGGCTGTATAATGGAGTTACTAAAACGTCCTTTTTCTTTTTCTTCTGCATGGAAACAAATTCAGAACATGATGCATGTCGATTTTCTTGTCGCTTTTTTAGATATACTTCAGAGCTTGTTGCAGATTTTACTGCAGTAATCTCTTGGTTGTGAGAGCAGCAAAGAGACAAAGCATGAAAATGTTTCCATGTGTGATTGCATTTGGCCATTTCTGACTCATCTGATGAATCCCATTAGTGGCATTTTGTGAGTTTCCGTCAGTTTCAGAGCAGGTAACAAACACGGCATGCCTGCACGCGGTAAGGAGATAAATCAGCTTTTATTGGAGATGATCTGATTTCCATATCCCCTTATTCACTTAGCTATGACCACCCACTCTGACCCAAGATTCTCCATAAATCCAGTTACTGCCCCCCCTATAATGTGTGAGTGCAGAGAGACAGATAGAGAAGCTGCAGTCTGCTGATGTGTCACCTTACGACGATGGAAATGGGATTGATTGCCTCACCCTGCCCTTATAAACACTTCATTAATAAGATGAAAGATCTGATTGGCTGGACCAGCACGGCAGAAACTTAAAAAAAAAATCTGATAAGAGAGGCATAAAACAGACGGGATCACTGTACGGACGAAGCTTGTCTGAATATGGTATGAACCACAGTCAGAGAAGCAAAGTGGAACATTTGTTGTTTTTGAAGCAGAAAAGGGAAACAGTGTCAAATCAATATAGACAAAAGCCGCAAGACTATTTATATGTGGTTTCCTGCGCTGCTTTGCTTCTTTTTTGTATGTGATAGTAAATCCCATGAGTTATCTCTTGACTTAACGCTCAGCAGCACCGCAGTGAATCGTCTTGTGAGATTCTGCAGACAGGGTGTCTATTGTGCACTGTGATAATGAAGCATTTAGCTCTTTCCACTGCTATTTCTGTCCATATTGTGCTGCAGACAGATATAGGAGGAGCAGGCAAGGATTGTCTCCGGATTATCTGCGCTTTTACCTGTTGGATGACTTTCATGGAATTTTCTGTTTTTGTTTGTTATGCCTGTTTTAATGTGCTGATTATTTATTACCTCTATGCAATAAATATAGCATTAAGTGCATTGGAGCGAGTTCCACCTTTCTGGGCAAACAGTTTTAATGCAAACCAGGTGCTAAATCAGATTATGTCATGTATAAATATTCAGGAGTCACGATTTATGGTGATGCGCACAAACAGACGTCATTGTTCTCGTTTGTTTCTATTTTAAGTGCTGGAATTCACATCTCGGCACAAGTGTGGATGAAAGAGATGGGAAGGGGGGAATACATGTGTGAGAGTGTTGCTGGTGTCCCCTTTGGGGACCACAGAGCTATAAAACCTGTCTGCTAGCCAGTGGGGGGAGGAGTAGAGTAAAGCAAAGTGCCAAAGACAAATGGCTTCCCTGAAAGCCGCTTGTGTTGCTGGACGAACAACAAAGATGCCGGGGAAATGCATGTCGGGCACGAGTGTGCGCCTGAGAAATTCGATTGGCTTTGTTGAGTGTGTTTCTGAAAATGGAAACAAATGCTGCAAAATAGCAAAATAAGAAAGTGAGCGCGGCGCTCAATTCAAAGAATTTCTTTTTACTTTCAGATAAAACAATGCAAAAGTTTACCACTTGGCTTTGATGAACCTTTTCTTAACTGTTGACTGTTATTCTCAGAATATCCTCTGTGCATAGGAAAGAAAGAAATCTCTTTAAACATGTCAAATTAGCTACTCAAAGCCTTTTGCCCAATCACGAGAAAGAAACATCTTTTTATCTTTTATGCAAGTATTCACACCTCTTGATCACTTGATCTTTTTCATATTTTGTACGTTTACAACATCAAACTTGTATTTTTTGGGATTTTGGGATTGACAGACATGAAGCATAAGTCATATTTATGCGGCATTAAATAAATTCTTAAGAAAAGCATTTCCACAGCATAATGTTGCCACCACTTTGGTGAATTGAAGGTTTAGATTGTTTTCCAGCCTAACCCTGCTTTATACCTCTCCACAGCTTTGTCCTTGACCTGCTGCTGTGTTCCTTCAGTGAGCAGCTGCATTTAAACTGAGATTAAAAGGGTTAAAAGGGTTTAAGAGGTTGCACTGAATTTTATTAACATTAGATGACAAATTCAAGAGGTTAATTTGTTAAAAATAAAAAACACATACCCTTCAAATTCCCAGTTATGAACGTTGCTCTACCCCTTAAAGTTACTGTACTTAGAGGTAGTAACCAGACAAAATATAAATAAATCATTCATGGGGTATGAATGACTTAGGGGGAAAAAAAGAACTCATTAACTAATCACTAATTTCCTATTCCTTCAAACTGTATTTGATTACACCATGATTTTGCCAGTAGTTTTGAATAAAAAAAAAAAAAAAACTTTTTTAGTCTTTTATACTTTCTGTCAGTGCTTTCATCTTGAGATTCACTTATGTCTGTCTGGAGAGAAGAATTTTATTAAAGCGGAAGCACAGGTTCCCAGTTTCATCAGTGTGAGCAATTCATTACTAATGAGCCTTATTTGTGGTCAGGGATTTCCAATAATGGCTCTGCTCTCCTCTCTTGGGCTTGAGTGGGTAAGTCACATCATAAACGGAGCCGTAAAGCTCATATAGTGGCTCTCATTACACATTCCCCACCGTCCACCTAATTAGAAATCTTCAGCAACTCTTTTCTTTCACCGATGTGCAAGTCTTATCCCTCCCACGTCAGATTATGTCTCAGTCTCTCACCCACTCAGACTGAATCCTGATAGTCGAATTAAGATGAGTCTTTCCTCGGTTCTTTTACATTTTCAGTTCACATTATGGTGAGATCTTGTTCATGTCATGAGCGACTTAATTGGTTTGGTTTAAAATCACATAAGGGGTCAACGAAAAACTCCCAAAATCTGGAACAGAACTTGATTAACATCGATGTACCTGTTCCTCCTGGGTCATGCTTTCATCATGTTGTGAGTTCATCCATTTGTAGTAGGAGGGATGTTCCTCCTTCATTTTGTTAGTATCTAGTGAATGTTCATCTGTCATTGTGCATATTTGTTTCCACATGAAGGTGTACCAAACACATTTGATTGTCAGTCCGGGCTACGTTCTGCAAAATTTGGTACCATCCCTATTTATACTGAAAGAAAATAACATATTGGCTCATATACCCAAGTTGGCTAATAAACTGTATTCTTTTTGTCAAAAAAAAGAAAGGAAACTAAGTGTTTCTTTATTTTGCTCACATTTTTCATTTCATGTTTTGCACTGAAACAAATATTTTTATTCAAATTGTCAGACTTGTTCATCAATTCCCCCACACTCTTCCGTTTCGTACCGAATTGGCCTTGTCAGCCTGGCTGTTTGTTGAAATGGAGTTTATTGAGGCGCAGGCTCTGTGACTGAGCAGAGCACTCAGCCTCCCTCAGATTGCTGTCATCAGCACAAGCTTCGGTGCTACATCAGCGCTGTAATCAATCTGGCACCATGTTCTCTCGGAGAATTCAGCCTCCTCCTCCTCCTCTCCATACCACTTTGAGTTTTCCATGTGTGTTTTGTAACCAGCTAATTATTTGGTAGTGAGCAACATACACAGGAGCAGGGTGGGACAGACAGTGGGCGGATTGTTTGTTGTTATTATTTGTATGTAACGCAAATTGGGTTTCTCTTTCTCTTTTTGATGCAAAACAGAAAACTACAGAGAAGTCAACAAATACATAACTGCAATCTTTACATATAATAAAAAGAGCTTGTGCTTTTAAAAATCTTTTTCAAATAGATCTTTCTTAACTCGGCGCCAAATTCACAAAACCAATTGACCATCAGGAAAACATATTCCGTTTGATGCTTTCCTTTCTTGTGCGTTTGGAAAGAATTCACAAATAAGCCACAGGCAGAGGGAGCTGCCATCTTAGCAGTGAGTTCGCTGAAATGCCTGTTATCAGATACATGAAGAAAGAACCTGCTAATGAGAACAGACACCTCTGTTGGAAAAATAATTAGATGAGGGCTTGAATTTCTGAAATGATGCAAACAGAATGGAAAGTGAAGGAAGACGCATGATGTGTTGTGCAAAGACAGTTGATGGGAAAAAAACCCAACACAAACAAATCGGCTCAATATGTTTCATAATATTTGATTTAAAACAATATATTGCACAATCTGGATCCATCAGTAAGGTGTGTTTTAATAATCACACATGAAATTGGAATAGCATAAAAATGTCAAATAGATTCTGTATGTGTTGTCAGTTTTTTTGTTTGTGTGCATTTCAATGCACGGATAATTCATCCCAAGCACTAAAAAAATGCTTTCACCATCTTTGTTTCAGTGGAATTGTTAAAGAAGACAATAAAATTACACAGATACAGATTGTGTTAAAAGAAAATTGTAGGTGGCCAGTAATTGTGTATCTGAATATAAGCTATTATCAACTGCCTGCAACAAGAAAACAACAACAACAAAACAAACCCACAATATCGGCATTACTGTCGCGCCAGTACCTTCTCACTCCTTTGGAAAAATCTGTGTTGGCTGATACAGAAAATACATCCTTCCAAAGTCACCCATTGCCTACTCGAGCCTTTCATTAAATTCAAGCAGAGACAGTGCGCTCATAATCAGCTCACATGGCTCTTTCTGCTCCCACAGCCCCACTGCTCATAAAAAATTACATACTCAAAGGCATAACACGCTATAACTCATGTAAAGATTGAAACTAAATGGCTTTCCCGGCGCTGCTGTATTTTTACTTACTTTTTTTGCACCGTCTTTGCGTACTGCGTGCAAGAATAGTCAGCTCAAGGGAAAAGAAGAATCTGTATGAAAGAGATGTTGTCCTGTAGCCATTACATTTTGTCACTTTCCATCACTGTATGCATTTTGTGGTGCTAAAAATAGACCTCCTGGTACCACTTCAGATTCAGACAACATATACATAGTATTTGATTTGCACTGTGTTCATAGGATGGATAAGGCATTTTGTTTTGGGGATGTTGAGTCATGCAAAAGCATTAACACCTGTTTGATGTGCTAACCTTCACTGCATCCTCCCAAAGAGGTTACCTTTGTTACCAATTTCTTTAGAAGCTTTGCTAAGTCCCTAACAGTACAGCAAACTACAAATTTTAGTAATATAAAATATTCATAAATTATCTAGAAAAAGCTATCTTTGTTTTTATAGCATAAATGTGTACATGTATATTTGAACATAATTTCTCCTTGAATGTATTGTGCTACTGTGTACTTTATACATCAAGATTTGATTTAATGTAAATTGTATAAATGATACAGTTGAAATTAGTCTGATAGAAACCTTCCCTACGCTTTTCAAGTATGATTACATTTAACTGCTGTCACTGTTGAGCAACTCTGTAGTTGCCATTTTAAATACATAAGTGTTGCAGTGAAGTGATCATGTTGACAAAAACTGTTAATGGTGACGTTGTGATTTTATTTCTTTATACATTTATGGACACATTGATTGCTGACTCCCCACATTCCCTTGGGTAAAGAGCTTTAGTGTCAAAAAACCCTCTAGTGACATAAGTTATAAATATAAAGAAAATAGGACTGTGGGCAAATTAACAGCTGCTATTCTAAAAATACACTGGGGACATAAACTATTTCTGGAACTCTGTAGGGACAAAACATGATAATGTTATCAGAATTGGTTAAATTTCATGAACTTATTTGCTCTTTCTTGTTGTTTCCTTTGTGTGTTCTTCTTCCAGATTTATCAGACTTCTATCTTCACTTAAACCCATTAACATCAACTTAGATAGCTCAATCTAAATGCAAGTT
The DNA here is from genome assembly GCA_903067075.1 of Micropoecilia bifurca. Taxonomy (NCBI): domain Eukaryota; kingdom Metazoa; phylum Chordata; class Actinopteri; order Cyprinodontiformes; family Poeciliidae; genus Micropoecilia; species Micropoecilia bifurca. Next base: position 36,942 of record CAEGAF010174877.1, on the reverse strand, counting down.
GTGTGGCAACCTGAAAGAAAGCGAGAGACTTCCTGAGATAATAACCAACTCCTGGATAATCCTGCCAAATGACTCTTAAAACACTGACCCTGATAAGGACGAGCAAAAATTAAAGTAACTCTTAAAACTCTGTAAATGGCCTCAACCTCTGAACGTGCTTAATAAAAAAAAAGTCAAAGATGAGCATTCCAACTAATTTTCATGGATTAAGGGTCAGTGTTGAAAGAGGAGAGAAGATCGGAAATAAAACCCATTTCACCCCATCAGGAGATGATAACGCCAATCAAATAACTTCAGCCACTGACCAAGAAAGAGGGTGTCTAGTTGAGGTCACAGGGTACAACACAAGCTCTATTCCTCCACTGGTTCGTCAGAGTGACTCGCCAGACAAAATTGTAATCTGGGGATCTGAGCAGCAATGTTTGGAGCCTGAGCTCAGAGAATTTGAAATTCACACATTCTTAGGAAACCAAAGTCAGGAGGAGCATAACGAAGAGGAAGATGATGGAGAAAGCATGAGAGATGGTAAGGATGAGGGTCCCATGTCCATATCCTCAAGTTCAACGGCCAGCTCTGCTTCAACTGGTGTCAGGCGAAGCTACGACCACAACAGGGAAGAGAGCAGAATACAGAGGAGCAAAGAGAAACGCATCGCCTGTCACAGTACTGAAGAGCTGGATACATATGTGACAGTAGAGAAAAGAGACACCAGGACAGGCAGAGATAGACGGACAGGGGGTCTGAAGGAATCCAAGTCTGAGACAAATGTGTTTGTTTCCAGTCTGTCAGCTGTTGCTCTTGGTGGAAGTCTGTCTAGTGCTCTGGATTCCAGCGGTGACGCTTGTCTTATTTCCCTACCCAACCCCAAGACAAACCTTTTTCCCAACACCAACTGTACTACCTCAGCCCAGACCAGCAGAAGGGCAGCTTCCCTAGACACCAGTCAGAACTCTGCACCATTTCGTCCTCAAGGGAGATATGACTGCCATCAGTACTATGGCCAGGAACAGAGACTGGAGGAAAGGAGTCATCATAGAAACGGGAGGTCCTCTGATGGAGCACTTGGCCAAAGGAGAAGGACTGGATTTGAGGAGAGGGTGCTGCCGCCTCGACGTCAACAGCTCGTCAGACCCCTCTGCCAGACAGAGATGATAAGAGAGAGGACCTTGCCAGAGCCTAAAACTCAGCAAACTGGGACAGTGCTACATTCCTCCAACAATGCATCACCGGAGTCACACAGCAGCAGGTCAAGCAGAAAGTTCACAAAATCTGCTTTACGGGAACCGTCAGACTTCTCACACCTTTACAATATATGTGCTGTCTCCCAGCTAAGGCAGCCTAACCAGGCATCGCGTAGGGAGGTTCCACCCATGGAAAAACAGACAACTACATCTGCACAACATCTATCTGGTCCCTCTAACACACCCACTCTGGAAAACAAACCTCAGGCTCAGCCCACTTATCGAAGGAACTGCTCCAGTCCCAACAGAACTGGGGTTGAATCCAGGTCATCTACCCCTCCTCAATCCCCTCTCAGGACACCACAGGGCTCACCACGCAGGCAGCCCTCTATGTACCTCATTTCCAGGAATGTCTCTGGAGCTTCTAGGCACATCCCATCAGGATGCAACCCATCTGTACCGACGTCAGCTCAGGGCTATGGCAACAGTTGTTTGAGAGCTCCAGTGAAAACAAACATAAGCACAAGTGGAATCCCAAAAGCGCCTCTTAACATCCAGCAGAGCTCCTCCAACTCTAACCCCAAAGAGAACTCTCCGTCGCCTAAACTTAAACCTAAAGGAATCCGCCCCAAGATCATAACGTCTGTTCGAAAGAATCCTCAGTTTAAACTCCAGGCTGCTGATGGACCTTATCAGGTCTCATCTCTGCCATCCAGACTCTCAACTTACACTCACAGCCAGCCACCAGCAGCCTTTAAGGATCCGTCTAAAGACCCGCGCAGAAACCCTGACGCTGAAACCCGAGGAACCCTTGTACTTAGTGCCTCCAACCCACTCTACGATAAATATCGCCAAGAGATGCAGGTGAACAGTTTCCCACCAGGGCTGCAAAACAGGAGCATCAGGACTCCTGGAAACACAAACACAGTTCCCCCAGCACATGCACACAGTCACAATGCATCCCCGAAACTGAGTGGAAGGGTGGAGAACTTCTATGGGCCATCATCTGAGGTGAGTTAGATTGGTCTTCAAGTATCTATTCACAATTCCCTGCAGTGATTTGTCCACAGTAACTAAATTGGGTACTGTATGGCAGAAATTTTTATACAGTCGTATGGAATAAATTGAAATATTTAAGAAAAATTCAGACTGGTGTTTTCAAGCCTTAATTGTTGTTGATTTTATGATGATTTTTTTAATAGCTAATAAAAACACATTTAAGATTAGAATATTACATCAGCCCAATATAAAAATAACTTTTTAATACAGAAATGTAAAGTTAATGAAAAGGATGCTTAACAGCATCTAATACATTTTTAATCAACATGTCTTTTTTTTATTAGCTTTTTGTGTGTCTGATCATTTTTAATTTTCTTATCAGCTTGTCTTGAGTACTAGTGAGCCAAAGGCAGTTTCCCCCGGCAAACAATAAAGATATTTTTTCTCGTCTTTTCTACACTACCTCTTGCCATCAAATAATAATAAAAAAGGTTATGTTATGATTGGCATATTTGGCAAATTTTACTTACTATGCATGTATTATTCTAGCTAATGCTAACACGTAGTTGATAATAGATCTTCTGTATCTTAGTCCAAGCGCTGATCAGTATCGCCTTAACATTAACATTTTTATTAATTTGTATTAAACATTGAAGAGATATAACTCTCAGTGCAATGTCTGTGTGAAAGGTTTGACCCTGTTAATTAATTTCCGAACATAAGAAGGGAAAACAAGCAGTTTTTTTTCTGCAGATGTCACTTGGTTTTTATAAACAAGCCAGTCATTTTGGATTTCCACATCTAGATTAGTGGAAAATCTGTAACATTCATATTAGATTTGACTTCAGAGTCTCCTATTGTACAGCTTGCATATGTGAAGCTATGAGTTAAAACAGAATGCAAAAACAAACTGAAATGGATAACCTTATTATTTTTCTCTGTTTTTTTTAATGCCTACATTTAATTTTCCATGGGAATTGCTGGTTTTACAGGAAATAAGGACAGATCTTTCAACTGCTATGCAGATGTTTGTTTCTTCGATTCTTAATGATGTGGCAGTGCATTACAATATGTGCTTCGGAAGTCAGAAAATGTCATGAATTTGTCATGTTTTAGTCCTTTCAATAAATATAGTGATTCTGATTTTCAGGTGGGGCGATCCAACAGTTTAAAAGGCATCTCCTCTGAAGATGCCTTGCAGGGCAGGACAGTTACACAGGCCGGGGGAAGTGGAAGTCTCATTCGTTCTGGCAGAGGCCTCCGTTTGGGTCTTGGAGCCGTCACCAGGACAAATGCGGGTTCCGTCAAGACCCGTGGACCCAGTCAAGGGCAGAGGTCAGCGTCGGTCTTCAGCCAGCCAATCCAAACCGTTAGCCCAGCGATCAGCCAGAAAAGCCAAGATAGCACAGGTAGGATGTTCTGCACGTTCACTTCTGGAACGCCAACTGAAAATGACTTCATCAACCCAAATTTTGAGTACAGCCTGGTCTTCCTGCGGCCATGCAACTGCTAGCAGTTGTGGGACCTGTGCATCCCTCAGCCTGGCTTGAGATGAAGGCGGTTTATTAAAATGCATTCTCTCTGAGATTAATTTTGGCAGTCCTGATTGGAGGGCTGTAGGAGGGGACGCATTCTGCACCAGAAGGAAGCAATCTGCAAACTGAAATATAAAAATAATAAATAAATAATAAGCCACTCGCATCTTCTCCTCAGCGAATTTCTAATTTCAGTGATACAGATAGTGCCTCTGACTGCTGAAATCAGATTTCTGCTTCAGCTCATCTGTCAATGAAATATTGAAGCATGGCATTTTCTCATTCTTCTGGAAGGGTCCTTCATTCTTTGCTTACATGGTGTATTTCATTTGCTTTTCCCCTTAAAGTGATAGCTTAGATATGAAGTGGAAAAAAACCCATCTAATATCAAATCGATCAGCATAGTTTTATGGTTTAATTATCATATTTCGTACTAATTCATATCTAAGGTATATCAGTCTGCATGCACTGTTTGTTCACTGGAATGTTTCTTAGCTTATGCACACTAGATTAAATATTGACATAGAACATTTGTCTGCTTTGAGTACAGTGCATTGCAAAAGGATTAATACTCTTTAGACATTTTGTCATAATTCAGCCACAAATGTAAATTGTTTCACTGGGATTTGATGCTACACACCCATTTAAAGTTTGCATGGTTGTAAAGTGGAAAATGGTTGTAAAGAAAAATGGCAAATGATCGTACTGCCAGTTGAAATCTGAAATGTGTGACATGCATTTACTTCCAGCTCCCCTGAATCAATGCTTTTTTAGAATTGATTTTTTTGCTGCTATTATTACTTTGTGGTGTGACACTGCCATCTTTGAACATCTGCAGATTGAATCATTTTGGTCATTCTGATGTTCAAAATAATTCAATCTAAGTCAGATGGGAAAGAAGGGCAGAATCCAAATACATATACTTCAGATTATGTGTCTATGAAAAATTTTAAAAAGCACGTATCATTTTCCATCTAGTTCCCTTCATCCATCTATTCTCTACACCTGGGTCAGTTTCCTTTTAGTCTTATGCACTAATTTCAATTAAGACTTTTTCAGTATTTTGTAAATGAAAATATCTGACACCTACTAATTATTGCAATTATGTAGCTTAGCAATCATTTGTCAGCTGTGTCACATGATTGCAGCGCATAGTTTAAAGTCTGCATTGTTATAATAATGAGGAAAGTCCATTTATAAGGTAAAACAGTGAAATGCAATGAACCATTACTGCAAGTGGATTCCCTCACTCATGCTTCTCCATGCTTCCTTTCAGTAGCGCTGCTGGGACTACAGTGCAAACAAGTATTACATTTAATAACATGCAGCTTAAAGCCTGGAGGTGGAAATCGATACACACTGTCGCCTCTCACTTTGGACTGTGATTAAAATCATTAGTGCTTATGCCAGCTGCATGTCCTATTGATTTTTCCTGGCCTTATTTACATAATTTATCCAAAGTGAGAATGGCCTTGTTTCACTCAAAGATTGTAGCACACTTTGGCTTTATTTAAAAGATTCATGATATATTCTGCAGTTTTAAGTTTGAATTGAATCATAGAAAGAATCCTCTGAAATAGAACATAGATGCAAAATTAAAAAGTAAGCAAAATAGGCTATTTAAATCAGGGATAAGTGGATGTTTGTTACACTAATTTATAACGTTCTCCTCCCGGTCTCTCAGAGGTGATGAATAGGATAAGGAGCGGGAGTGGGAAGGCCAGGATGCAAATTAACACATTTATCCTTAATGATCCTGACATTCTCACTCAAGAGGAAGGAGCTCCAAACTCATAAGTAGACCTCATGGCACACAGATATTAGTGGTGGAGGAAATATGTGATAAGCATGAGTTGCATCTCTAATGATGCTGGAGGGGGTGGACTTTTCCACTTTGTTCCCATTCCACTTTTTCCTTTCCCTAACATCAGGCATCTGTTTCTCCCTGTGAAGCATGTTTTTTCTTCTGATGTAGTAGTTATCCTCTGGGCTCCGCTGAAGCACACAGCTGTGCCAAATGGAAAGGAAAGGAGGGTCGCGTACCTTATCTCTGCAGCCAGCAGGGGATAACGCTTTTCTTCTGCACAGGATCTTGACCTTGTTTTTGCAGACTATGGAAGCCAAAATGGGGTTTTTATCCAAAGTCTTGAGATTTGACCACTCAATTCTGTGTGTCTCTGTACGAAACCTAAATTGTTAATGTCTCCACATCCTAACTTTTAATTTGCTGTGAGAGACAATAGAATCTATACAGGGAGGAATATAACCCACTGATTTTTGATAATAACTTCTGTTCACATCACAATTATGATTTAGTTTGTGTTGGCTTATTACATAAAATTCCAATTAAAGTGCTTTTTCAAAGCACTGTATCAGGAAAAAAAAAAGTCTACCTCATGCTCCCTACTGAGAGAGCTTTGTTAACAACTCATGATGAGTGATCCAGCACAGATGTACCTTAAAATAAAATTAAAATAAAATGAAACAACTGCCATATTTATTGGCAGTTATTTCTTGCCTCTTGAAATATGCCGTCTTTCTAAAGACTGACAAACAATTCAATGTCAAATTGCTTGTTTCATCACTAGATGACCAGGTTTTCAGCCATCCAGCTCCTGCGGCTCCTCCTGCTTCCACAGCAGCATCCCAGCCCCCGTCCACAGCCTCCAGATCTCTGCTTCCCAAAGTCAGTCAGTCTGGGTTGCGGGCTCCAGGTTTCTCCTCCAACCGTCTCCCGGCAGGCCGCCTGGCAGCCTTTGGTTTCGTCAGGAGTTCCAGCGTCTCCTCGGCGTCCTCGGCCCACTCCGCTGACAGCGTGCAGAGTGATCCCTGCAGAACAGCACACCGTGAGTTACCCCTGAACAAAAATAATGAGGCTATTTTTTTTTTTTTTTTACCAAGTGTGAAATTTTCATTTGTGAAACTAAGCTTAAAATAATTTTTTTTCAATGAACATCTTGATCAAAACATTTGCTCTATTTTAATCAAATTTTTTGTTGCTTCACTTTACAACACTTTGTAGAAAACCCATTTATTTTCACCTAATTTTAGACCAATATGAAGTAACACATAGTTCTAAAGTGGCGTAAAATCCAAATCTTAAATGTGTGGCATGAATCTATATCCTGTCACTCTAAATTGATACTTTTTACCACCTTTGATTACAAGTCTTTTGGTAATACATTTCTCCCAGACTTGTTCAAATTGACAGTCTTTGTAATCTATAACTCATTTGTAAACTTCTTGCAAATAACTAATGTTGAGTCAAATTATATAAATAGCATCTGTGAATGTTTATAATCTATAGACATGCAATATGTTTTATGTTCTACAATCGATATCAGGTTTTCAGAACCGCACACTCTATGATTCTGACACCACCATGTTTAAAAATTTATTCATAAAAAAAAACTAATTTTAGCCAATGAAAGCCACATTTCAGAATATTGTCACTAATGTCTTGCTTCGGTCTTGAGTTGTGGTGGGTCATAAGAATCTTAGATGGGATGCTGCAGGTTCCCGATTAAAGTATTACACAAACTGTTTCAAATGAAAACAATAGCAGTAATTTAAAGATTATTGTAATTCAGAAAGCTTCAAACTGGGTCTGTGCCACAGATTCTGTGAGCAATCAGAACGATAAGATCAAACTTGCTGACGGATGAACCGTGTAAATTTTCTCAATTTGCATTTATGGTGTGAAACTCTGAGTTTTTCCAGTTGTGATTTCAGGGCTGCTCGGTTACTTGGCTGAATTTTGAGGTAGCAGCATGTCTATTTAATGTGACCTACATAAGAAGGCTGGCTCCTCTTCTCCCAGTTACAGTTGACGTAAGCGCCTGCGTTCTCAGTTCACACACATCAGGCCCCCTGTTATGTCATCCCCCCTTCCCTCACTTCCTCCCTTTGAAGCATTTCGTTTTCATGATTTTTTTTTCTCTAATTTATGAAAAAAACTATAATAAAAAAAAGCAGAAAAAAAGAGTTCATCATCTTACCCATAGACTTAAATCAGCATGGTGATCTTCAGAAGACGTGAGAGTTCCTTTTCTATAAGAAAGCTTCTTTGTTGAGCTAATAGGTTCAGATAGAGACAAAAACACAATCATTTCTAAAGACAATGCTTAATATTTGTTTAGATTTTTCCCCTTCAGTTTTAGTTGGATTTGATCTGAGTTTCTCATTTCAGCATTGCACTTAAAGCTGCACTCATTTAACCATGTCTCTTTCTCTTCATATGGGCATCTGCACTATTTGCTTAATTTGAGAGACAGATTCAATTTTTCTTTGACTTTGTCTGGAAGGACATGTTCATGTTTGGTTGGTTACTTCAGCATTTAGACAGCAGTAGTGTTTATTATTGCACCTGTAAACATTTGAAAATAAGAATACACATACAGAAGGTCTCAAAAGCAGCATCTGCACCAGTCTCTCTAATTTGTAATGAACTACAGAAGCTTGGGAGGAGAAAAAAGAAGATCAAGGATGACAGTCATGAGAGGTAAAAAACTGGGAGCCTTTGATGAAATGTGGGTGGGTTTGCTTTTGATTTTGATTGTGTGTGTTTTACGTGACCTTTGTTTGTAAGGTGTTTGAGCTCCTTTCTCTATTTAGGTTTAAAGTGAGCCTCACTCATTCTTTCAATCCTTCTGTGTAGCATAAATTGACATCTTGTGTCTTTTTCATGTTTATATACTGGGAACAGTTTTATGATCATAGTAGCTTCTCTGGTTTTTGGACCTGGATTCAACAGTTTTACACGTCGTTGTTGAGAGTTTGATCACTGAAAACTAAAGCAGCGTTCAACTATTGTTGATTTTGAACACTTGATGAAATTGGCATGGATTAACAGTTGAACCATTCTGTGTTTCAGATTTCTAGCTCCGTTAATTTGATCGCATAACTGCGTATTTAAATCCCAGTATCTCTCAACATTTCCAAACACTTTTCATATCATATATCTTTACATCCTTTTCCTCCAAAGACTGTAGGCTTGTTATATCTCAGGTATTTTTTCTCCATGTCAACTTGAATGAAAGCACATCCATGCTGACAGTTGAGGTTTTACACACTCTTCATTCATGGATGTCATGGGAGTTGGTGAAACTATATACTTCCCATTTGTGCAGTAAGAGAAAATCCTGTGCTCGGTTGCTCCTTTTCCCCATTGATTCCCAAGCTAAACGTGCAAATGTAGATCCCAGGAGGATACAGACCAAATGAATCACTAAGGATATATATAGCAAAATAATGAGGGGATTTTTAACTCTTCAGTAAAAGAGGTCAGAAAAGTAAAACACTTGAGCATCAGACTGCTCTAAACAGTAAATGAGGATGTGTATTGTCCAGATTAATTAGAGTCTATACAAAATAATAAAAATTTGATGAAAAATTATTTGTATTCATGAGTACAACATCTTGCTAAGGGTTACCTAAAAACATAAAGGTGTTTTATTGGAATTTATGACAGATTAACATAGCATAGCATATAATTGTGAAGCAGAAGGATCATAATAAATTGTTTTAAAATCTTTACAAATGAACTCCTGAATAGTGTGGAGTTCATTTGTACTCAGGCCCCCCGAGTGAATATTTTGTAGAAACATACATTGATGAAGTTGCAAAGTTTTGTCTTTCCCAATTGTTTGTTCTGATCTGTAGCTCTGGATGTAGGTTTGAGGTTTGTATCCAAGTGGAAGGTGAGCATCTGCCCCAGCCTCAAGCTCCCTCTATCTGTTTTTGATCCAGGACTGATCTATATTTAGCTCCATTCATCTTCCCCTTTATTGTGACCAGCATCTACTGAAGAAAAGTTTTTTAATGTAGTTGGGATGGTGTGCTGTGGGTGATGTAAACATCCATTTTGCCGAAAACATCCATTTTGGAGTAATCTTCACCTTTTTCCTTATAATCACCCTCCTAAAAGAATGGCCTACATGATTTTAGTAAAAATAAATAAATACATATCTCTTTCCAAAAGATGCTTTAGGCAAAAGCAAAACAAGACTTTAGGCAAAAAGTGATTTAATCCATTGTGTTAGGAAGGTCACAATATGTTTATTGCTCACATGGGTTGTTTAGTGCTTTATTTATTTATTTTTTTTTACCAGTTTTCACTTTAATATAAAAGTCATAACTGGAACATCACCAATTAAAAGCCATCCTGTTAACAGGTTCTCGTATCAGATCTGTGGATTGCTGTATTGTTTTCTTTCCACTTTGAAGCTTACTGTGCATTTCTCATTCAAAATACCACCAAAGTATAAAAATGTGAAGAGATACGAACACAAGGCAATGTGACAATATATTTGGAAATATTTTTCACACACTAACTAATGTAAGCAAGGTCATATTGATCCAAAGCTTCAGCGATGGCCTTAATTGATTCTTATCAACTGTTTGCATATAAGAGGCTTGTAAATAAGAGCGGAGCAGTCGAGCGTCTTGGGAGCTTTAGGTTTCTCTGTATAAAATCAATACACCATTAACAAAATCCAGGCATTAGTGTTGTCACTCAGGCCTCCTCAGTTGTTGCATGGCTGTCGTTGTTGGTGTATTAGAGAAGGAGCATCATGGTTCAGGTTATCCACTCCGGCCAACATACAGAGCTGAGATGTGAATGGAGCAGAAGGAGGCTGATGAAGTCTGGGTCTGAAAACTCAAATCATAAAATAGAGTGCTATCACTCTTATCTGTACTTTTTTTTTAAAAAAAGAAGTAAAGAATAATCTAATAACTCAAGAAATCAAAATGAATCTAGGGAGCAGAAGGAAAAAGGTGAAGAGTGATGTGGCTATAAACACTAATCCAATGAGTCAAAATGAGCAGCAAGCAGAGAGAATGGGAAAGTGGGATGGAGGGGGGAAACGAGCGGAAAAAGAAGCATCAGTGTAGATGGAGGAGAGGATGTCAAACCCCAGATGCCACACAAGGCTTAGATCTGGTCTGAGACTCATGCCAGCTCGCTGCGAACAGATGGTTTCCGTAGTGCACGCACACACACACAAGCATGCATGCACACATGCACACGAGTTCTCACCCAGAGAGCAGCAAATTAGATGGGCCAATTAGATATGGATGCTATTCTGTGGATAAGGAGAATAAAACTAACATGGCTGAAGCTTCTTAAAGCATCAGAGCTGTGACAGGGTAGATGGTCTCATCGAGCCTGTTCATTGACTGACAGCTTCAAAGTGCATTTCATGCATCTCAGTGTTAACTTGACTTTATGACTGAACCGGACATTTCACGCTGGAAGAAAACTGCTGGATCGATAGCAGCTAAACTTTAGTGTTTCCTGCATTATGTGCTCTGGGTAAACATGAAGTGTTATTAAATGCTGATATGATTATGTGTGTAATGAGTTTTTAAGATTGTTTTGCAAAATATTTTTATTTACTGATATTCAATATATGTTCTTGATTTTATTATTTGTACTTTTTCAAATCATCTCTTATCATATGGTATCATAAGTATGGAAAATTGAAAAATACAATATTATTTTACATAATTCTTTTTAGCTTTAGCATTCACATGCTTTTAAAGTATAATGTGGTTTTTGGGAAGGTTTTTTTCTTAATTTGTCTCAATTTATAGTGCTGGTTTACATGGCCCTGCAGTGCAGCCTGTGGCAGTAAAATATTAAACATAAGCTATGCTAAGAATTTTTTTTCCGAACACTTTGTATTATCTTTCTTTAACATTTTCTGGCTGTGTCTTGATCTTTTTCTAAGATAAAATGCAGGTTTTATTGCTCTGCCTTGAGCTTTAGTGATACCGCTTTTTCCCCTTTATTTACTACAATTCTACTTACTCTTTGTGAGCGAAAGTGTGCAACAAAGTCTGTAAACAGCAGGCACAAATGTATACCACCTACCGAACAGCAGTGGAAAATTGACCCAATCTATACTGAGTGAGGAAAGAGCGAGCGCCGTACCAACACAAATGCACCCTGGATGTGCTCAGCCCTTTTGGATGAGATTGTTGCCTCAATGAAATGATTGTTGGCGTGTCAGGCTGGTAGTAAACCAGAACTAGAAAAATAAGTATTTCATGTTGCTGTCTGTAAATTACGACACGGAGGTGTGTAGATGAACATTTCAGCGGGCTTGAATCTGCCTCTTGCCGGTTTTTGAATCCAGTGCAGCTAACAGATGGTCATCTCCATAGGTCCTTCTCTGCCCTGTCTATATGTTACAGGACCATTGCGTGCTGTTCAAGTGTTCTCTAATTTACATTTGAAAATGCTACAAGGCTTTGTATGTGTTTTGGTGCACCTGCTCACATCTTACATTGCATAAAAATCTTATTTACAAAGCAGAGGAATCTTAAAGCGCACTATAATTAATATTACTTATTTATTATTGTTACTAAATGATAGTTTTTCTGCTGATAATTACAGTCATTTTGCCATACAACTAACTCCTTTATTTCTCAGAACAGCTTCAAGTGAAAAGTTTCTGCACTTAAAGTCACAGCTCCTTAAATAAAATCAATTTGTATAAAAGCTCAAAATAGCATAACTGATTTAAAACCCCACATGAAGGTGAAAAATCCATCTTGTAGAAACCTGTGAGAAGGTGTGTGAAATGCTTTTACATACATGGAAAAGGCTGAAATCCATTTTTGAAATATTTTAATTACGTCATGTAGAGACATATCAAACATATGCATAATCTACCACGTGTCTCACATGTTGGATTAATACCAAGCAGCGTCTAAAAATCATAAGATAACCCTGCAATGTATTTTACATGTGGAAATGATATGCAATCCATGGAAAACCTTCCATATATTATTCCACATGTGTTCTTCATGTGAGACTAATATCATGTAGCAACATTAGAAACAGATGCAGGGAAACTTGAGAATGGATTTTTTTCCTACATTGTGAAAAATGTTCCTTTACTTGTCATGGTTTTTTTTTCTTTAGATCATAATGCATACTTAATGTGTGCATAGACTGTAAGCAGAGTGGAGATCTGAAAGATCTTCCAGGCAGAGAAGTAGCTTTAATAGGATATTCTGAATTACGGTGGAAGAGTGACAGGCATTTCCTACATGAGCCTCATACAGAGGAGAGGAACCAGCAGTTGACAGGCAGAACAAACATCAGTCTCTGATGGATTTACTCTTCAGACTTAATTACACCCACTAAACTGACTGTAGTGTGCATCTGTCAGAGAGAACGTGTAGCTAAATAAAAGAAAACTGATGAGGCATGATTTAAATATATTTCCAAAGATGATCAGATGTTAAATCATGTATTTAAAGGCAATCAGAACTTTGTCGGTTTCTGAAAACTCACAAATATTGACGTTTTTTTTTCACTTACATTGTACAACAAAGCTGATATTTTCTACTCACTTAATATTGGTGTGAAACTGTTATTTTGATTTAGACTATTTGAGAATATCAAAGACACTTGTTAAGATTATTTCTCTGAAGAACATCAGATATAATTTAGATTCCCTAGTAAATATAAACTAAACCAATATTCACAAACCAAAGTGTACATCAACTTCACCAGTTAGTTTTATGCTCACACTATAGCTTGAAATGTTTAGTTACTTCCAGAGGGAGAATGCATTGATGACTGGGATTTTTTTTTTTTTTGCTTTTCTTTGGCAAGTCAGCAGTGCCAGCTGTGCAGCTTTATTCCCTGTCAACACTTAATGTGTTTGTGTGAGAACCTAGAGAGGGCAGCTCTCTGTAAATTCAGCTGAGATGGAGTGGATCAGTTCCTTTAGGACAGCATTTGAGTCTCTTTTGCTGATGGGGAAGGCTCCAACTAAGCTGAGCTCATCAAAAATAAAATAGATTTTAAGTCCAATGAAAAGTCTTTAAAGCCATTTCGTAACGTTTGAAATAATCGAAATTGTACTTTTCACAACAGGCAAACTGTAAGGCTATATGTAGGATTGGATAGTTTTATCTTGCTTTTATCTATTCATCTACTTTGACTAAAAACAAACAAACAAAAAAAAAAGTCAGCATTAGTTTAGTTTTTGCTGGAACGTGCAAGAAATTTCTCCTAGAAAATGGCCTCCTGCTGAGGTGTGAAATAAGCTCCCTACCTCACCCCCAGCTGTTTCCTCATTTTCATGATCTCCGTTAAATATGCATAAGATTTTTCATGCACTCTCAGAAAAGGCCTGGGTCTTCATTCTCTTTCTCTGTCATTCATGTATTTCTTCTCTGCCAGTTTACGTACTTGATCAACTTCCCCCTTATTTAAACATCTCCCTTCCGCTTCTCGTCATTTGTCGTATGGTGTAGTTTGTCAGTCGCTATGTTTTATCATTAATCATTTATTTTATTCAAGGCATCAGTCTTATAAAGGCATCGCTCCTCTTCTATGTTTATAAGACCTTTGAGAGCATCTGTCAAAAATCTTTTGATCAAGTATTTACTTTATTACATAATAATATTTCTGAATTCCCATGTGATGGAATAGCACCTAGTGCAGGTTGTACCCTGCCCCTCACCCAAGGAACATTTGAAATAGGCATCAGTTAAACCAGAGTCATCTGTAGCTATTTTAGAGAAACACTTTGGTTTAGTGCACCAACCAGATTATGGGCACTAACCCATAATATTAATGAGGACATAAATTGAAAGCTTTGTTAATCTGTTTTTAAAATAATAAATGCATGGCAGAAAGTGCAGCTATTTAGTGAAGTTAACTCAAAGGGGACTTATTCTGCCCAATACTAAGACAACCGTCACCAGAATAAGTTTCATAATGGCGATCATCGTATTGCTTGAACAAATCTCACTTTACGCCACATTATTAGTTTTTAGGTTATAATGTATTTGTTAAACATGCAGGAGGATTGTTTGGAGAACGTGTTGATTAATACATTTAATTCAGTTCAATTCAGTTTATTAATAGCATATGACACCAATTCACAATACATCATCTTAAGCCACAATGAAAATTTCAAGTCAATGATGCAGACGTATCCAGAGTCAAGCAGTGAAGTGATCCGTGGACAGACGGCTCTGTTGGGAGATCTTTTTCATTCTTTACATTTCAAAAGGTAGCCCAGTGAAGCTAGTGTTTAAATTATGATTAATTTCTTAATTATTTGTTTGGAATTATCTCTTACTCTGTCAACGTTTCTGTACAGGTTTTTTGTCTCTGTTGACGGGAAGATTGAAACAATATTCTCTTGCGTAACTGCTCTGAAAACACGAGGCACCCTGCAGTGAGCTATTCTAATCCCAGAAACCTGAGGGGGTTTTGGCACAACATGAGGCGAACCTTCAGTCTTCTGCTGGCACAGAGAGAAAGAAGCAAGTTGTTGTACTTGACTAAAACATAATCTTAAAGCTTCTTTGTGGCAGCCTTAAATTAAACGAGTCATCATTTGGCTCGCTCTGCTCTGCTATTATTGATCGATTTTGTGGAGATGAGCTTGGGAGATGATGTATCATTGCTGGTTTAAGGTACATAGTTGACAAGATAGCAGTGCTATCTTGTCACCTCGACTCACACATAATACATCAGTATTATGTGTGAGTCGAGGTGAGTTGGTGTGTCTCAATTTGTGTGAAAGAAAGTGTGTGTGTGTGTGTGTGTGTGTGTGTGTGTGTGCATCTGAAGAAGAAATGCTGTGATCCAGGTTAGAAAAGGAAGATTGAGGGCATCGGCAAGACCCTCAAGTAACAAACCATTTCTCAGTCCAGTGAGTCCAAATTTAGACATAACACCTGGGTCACACGGCCATGTGAGGAAAACGACTGTATTCAAGAAAGGTTGGGATAGATGGGTTTTGAGAAACCACTCATTTGAGATTAAACATTTAATTGAAAATTAAACATCAGAGAAGTAAAATCATATTTGACGCGTTCCAGGTCTGAGTGTGAGCGAGGAGCCGCCGCTCCACAGAGTGACAACGAGCCCCCCGTCGACAGACCAACAGAGGGGTCCGCCATGTCGCAGCAGCAGCCTCCAGCCCCCCTCCACTCCGGTGTTGCCACGACGCTACCTGCCACCCCAGCCAAGAAGCTCACCTGGGGGTCAGTAGAAGATTGTAAAGAAAAAAACAAGTAGTCTTCCCAAATAGTTGTTAATTAAAGGCTCAGATGAGATTTTTTTTTTATTTCATTTTTAAGTGTTGTTGTATTAACATGAGCAGTTTTATCCCTAAAAGAGTCAGAAACTGATAGCTCAGTGCTGCAGTGCTGTCAGAATGAGTAACATGTTATTTTCAAACACCATGCTGGGCACCTCGCTGTTTAGATGGCAAGGGTGTTTTTTAATATATTATTTTGGTTTTCTGCTGAAATATTAAACAGATATAAACAACCTTCTATGAGCTAGTTTAGCTTTTCAACCTGAAATAAAAATGTGAGATTCATGCGGGATCACACCTGACTTTGTTAGCACCAGTAACACCAGCAGCAGACGAGGCTGTGATGCTTTTCACACACAGCGGGATTTTCACTCATAGAGTCAACACCAGATGCCCTATAGAATAAAATGTGAAATGTATTGTTTTTAATCTTTATAGTAAATTATTGAACAATGAACACTAAATGTATGCATGTTTTATGTGATGTGAGTTCTCATCAACTCTACTTTTGTGCTTTGTTTTGTTATTACATTTGTAGTGGTGGTGTTTTTTTTCTTGGACATCTTAAATATTCACCAGTCTATTTCAGTGCCTTGCAAATCTATTCAAACCTTTTGTAAGTTTTCTTTTTTTTTCACTATATATATCCAGAAACGTCAGGGTTGGGGTGAGATGAGTAGTTATGTGATTTGGATGAATACTAAGTAATTAGTAACTGTAAAGCTGAAGTAAAAGTACAAATGCTCTGGGAAAATCTTGTCAAATGAAAACCTAAAAATCAGAGCATGCATATGTTTTTAGCTGTCCTGAGTTATTACAGTGGTATATGTTGAAAGCCTGGAATCTTGTTTTATGGCCTTTATTTATTCATGAATGTATTTATTATTCTCTATTTTAGTTTTTTCCATTAATAATGTTTCCTTTGATTTTAAGAAATGTGCCATGTCAATAGGTTGCATCAAATTCACCAGTACACAAGATTAAACAGTTTGAGTGTTTTGCTGGTATGCAGCTGCTACCAAAGGCTTTTATCTTCATTGATTTGGGACACCAAAGAGTCTTTTGGAAACCACAAAATCTTAGGCCTGTAGAGTGAAAGCATGACGGATCTTCTAATCCGGCCTGACCACCAACACACCTCTGTTGTTTGTCTTCCATAACTCTGCAGTATTACCCTACGAACTTAATTCTTATGTTAGAATTTTCACAAATATTTCAATTGAAAAATAATTAGCTTCAGCTTAAACTCAGTTTTCAATATACTTGTCATATACTTGCATACATGAGGACATTTCAAAATGTCTGCCAAATTTGAGCTTTGATTGCGTTTGACTAGATCTGTACGGCAAAGTTCTAGTCCTAAAGATTGTAGCTGTAGCTACCATAAAATGTTGATTTAATTTGAGTACACAGTAAAAATGCCAGTGTTGAATTAACACCCAAAAGTGTCTATATGTGTCCAAGGCAGCAGGTGTTAAATTCAACACTATAGAGTGTCACATTAACATTACAACGGTGTTAGTGTTAAAATATATTAAAAGTAACACCAGTGTAGTGTTGATCACAGAATATAATGTGGTGTTATTTACCCTTTATGGGGTAAATAATTGACCCCACAAGGTGCCAATATCAATCAAATCCAGTGGAAAATATTCAAACAATACGCAGAAATGGAAAGTTTAACTTTTCTTAAACCCATTTCAGTATTATAGACCAATGTTAATTTAACAAAAAAAAAATGGGTGTCAATCTTTTAACACTTTCAAAAGTGTTACTTTAACACCAGTTGACTTGGACACATATAAACACTTTTGGGTGTTAATTCAACACTGGCATTTTTACTGTGTATGTTTCAGCACAATGTCATGTGGATCTACAGCAGATCTTTGATCTCACTCCTTTAAAATAAAATGTATGACAGCTGCATTGACAACGCTACTCTATAGGTATGAATATTTTTGCTCAGCACTGTACTATTATAACGTCAGATGGCTCTTCTCCCATAAAGAGAATTGTAAGTCTTTCGCTCACTTGGGACACTGATGTTTTTTCAATACAAACTCAAACTATTACAGTAATATAAATTGATCTGTGATATGTACACCAAAATTATTAGCCAATTTGAGAGCAACATTTGAATGACAGCAGAAGAGTGAACACACATACAGTGAACCCATAAATGATCTCTCTTGAGGCCCGGAGTGTCTCTCCAGGGTTATATGGGGATTTGCTCAGGATCAGAGGCTTCTCTCCCATAACAGGTCTAATTAGTTTCTTTTCAAAGCTTCTCTTTTCCCTCTCCTCTCTGCCTCATGACAGACTCTCTACAAACCACCTGAAACTTCCTTTCTTCTCACTTTCCTCCCGTTACCGTTTTAGCTTCTCGCAGTTTCATCCGTAGCACTCCAGTGCAACACGTCTAACATCACTCTGTAAAACCTGCTGCTCGCTTTACACCTCACACACCCCCAGCTGTGTAAAAGGTGTAATGTAGCATACAAGCAAATGTGCAAGCACAAAACAGAAGAAAAAAAGTCCCTATTTGGAACCTATTTTGGTCTAGAAAGTGCAGAATGTTACAAGGAACATGAAGGTGATGTGTATGTAGACCCTTGAATGCCCTGTTCATGTTTGACAGATGGTACTGAAATATATTTATAGCACACAGCATGGAGGGGGGAATAGCAGGAGATGAAAGGGAAGAGTAGAAAAAGATTGAAAAGAAAAGTGAGGAGCAAGTTTGATGGTTGTGACATGTGCACACTTAGATATACACTATCCAGCTAAACATGCTTTCACATAATAAAATTAGTATTTGCCAGATGCTTCCTCTTGTGGATTTGAAAATGTTGCATGATTTTCTAAGAATGAAACCACTCGCTGATTTATCAAACTTTGATGTGTTTTGACAGTTGGCAGAAAGGAGTTTCAGAGGAGTTCAGAGGTCACACGTTCCCTTCCTTCTTCGCCAAAAAGGTTGGCAGTGGTTCCCCCAAAACTCCAGTCCCCAGGTAAGTTCTTTAGTTGAGTTCTCATTAAAGTCTGTTGAGTCCATCATATTTTCATTTCAGGACTGCATGAAAAAACAGCAACAATGTATAAACTCACTCCTATCCACTGTTTATTGTAATAAGCAATTTGTTTTGGGAGTAAAAACTTGCAGACCGCTTGCAGAAGAGCCTGTAAAACTGAAAAATAAGAACCTTCTCTGGTGTCACTCATGATTTCTACCACTCAAAGATTCAGAATACGAGGAAAAACTATTTTGCGGCCCTTAGCCAGATCCTAAAGTAAGATGTTTCAATATAAGTTGTAAAAACTAATATGAAAGTACTGTACAGGTGCATCTCAATAGATTAAAATTTCATGAAAATATAAGCACGAAAACAGGGTCTTGATATTTTAATTTAGTCAGACATCCTGGCAACGATATTGTTACCTCTACCTTTACAGTAAATATAAATGCAAAAACCAGGCCTTTGTCTGGTTCTTTATATAAAGATTTTCTTAATACATTGTTAGTTTGATCCTCATGTTTCCATTCCAAAACTACATCTCAACTCCATGTGGTTCTGTATTCCTTTACTCCAGCCCAGCCTTGTGAAATATTTTAAACTAGGAAATTTACCCACATCCAATTGCAACTTGGATGGTATGTGGTTATTCCAACCAAGTATGGCGTCCTGAGCTGAGCACACAGTTCCCATCTATGATTTGATTTAGTCCATAAAAAGCAGAGCTTTTCCTTCTTCCAGATCTGCAGTGGTGAAAAAAAATTGTCATGGGATTGCAGCAAAAATCCAAATGTCTCCTTATAAAAAAAAGTCTCCCCAGGCTTAGTTTTTTTTTGTTTTGTTTAATATTTCCACTGCAGTGTTACTTTCCTCCTTGCACCTCACCTAATTTTACCTTTACCGATATAATCAAAGAATTTCCTTCTGCCCAAGGAAATTTGCATGTATTGACATTATTCAGTGATATTTCCAGGCATGTGTGAAAATCCAGGTTGTGATAAATAAATTTATAATTACATACTGTTGAACATTTTAACAAACCCCCAACCAAAAAAATATATTAAAAAAATCTAATTTCTGCTGTCAGCAAGATCTTTCCTCAAGTTTTCATCATTGTTGCTCGTGTTAATATTCCTAATCCGTTCTCCCTGCTCCCATCTGCATCACACTCATTTAGTATTCCGTATCCTCTCTGTAACCTTTCAGATGGAAACTACAGATGTCTGCAGGTATCTGTGCACATGTGTGCTTGTCAGGAAAAGTAGGGTGGAAATAATTTAGAGAGGCAAAGCGCAACAGGGAATAATCACGTGGATAAATGCTCCAAGGTCTGCTAAAATGTATGGTTTTTGAGAAGCAAAGCCTTTTTCTCAACCTTATTCACTTCCTCTTTCAGGGGGAAAAAAGATGTACTTTTCTTATCAGCTTTCTTTCTCACTCATCTAAATGGGCTTTAGAAATGTATCATTATTATGGTCATTCTGCTCCTCATCCCCACCCCCTCCTACCCAATAATGCCTTGCAACTCTTTTCTCTCTTTTATCTCACTGCTCTTTCTCTTATTTTATCTCCCATCCCACCCCACCTTCCTCCAACCAATTCTTTCCCATTACCTGGGACCCTGCACCCCAATCTCTGCCTCACGTTGTCATGGAAACCGCTCCCTCTTGCTTCAGTAGGTCCGAATGATCTGGCTCAGGCTGGGGATGCAGAGGTGCAGACATTTGGGGGATAGTTCTTGTATAGATTTATAGGAGGGATTTAAAAAATTACAATAACTGTTTTAAGACATTGGCATTGCAAAACCTAAAGATGTTGTGCACCTTTGTTCACAACCACTGACAAGGTGGAACGCACACAGTTTAATGGACTTGTCTGCATGTCAGCTGCAACATAATGGTTGTCTTCCTCCTGGGAAAAATGACGAGGTGAGCATGTTTGCCCAGCTTTAAAATTACTCCCATCATTAGTGGATGAAACCTTTACTTAGATTGATAGTTAACAAGTAAACACTCACACAAGTTATTATAAAACCCGAGATGTTCACAGTGACACTCTCTGTGGATCCATTCTTGTACAGAGCAGATATTAGCCCCATTTATCATGAAATAAGAGGAGGGGACATCAGATTAGGGACAACCACAAAGCTTCCTTTGCAGAAAAGATTTCATTAAATTCCAATCATTTATCTCATGAAGCCGATCATTAGCAGCAGGTCAGGTCAGATCTCTCCTAATTTAGCAGCTGTCGGTTTGATTGGTACAGATAATTAAAAATTAAATGGTGAAGATATATCTTCTGTGCTGCAAACGTTTTCACACCCTTTCAACTTTTTTCACATTTTGTGGAACTACAGTCGTCAATTTTAGGTTGACCAACAGTGAATAACTGTGAAATATAGGAAAAGTCACACGTGGTTTTCAAATTTTCCGAATCAAAATCTGGAAAGTGTGGTGTGTATTTATAGTCTGTGGTCAGTGGAACCACCTTTTGCTGCAATTACAGCAGAATGCCTTTTGCATAACCGGAAATTGATGTTGTTGCTGATTGTTCTTCGCCAATAAGCTCAAGTTTAGTCATATTGAATAAAGTCTTTCTAAGATCATCAATTCTGAAGTCTTGCCACGGATTCCTGATTTTGATTTATATCTGCAGTACATGGAGACTTTGATACACTTTGAACTGATTTCTATCCTGGGCTGCATGTTGAGTCTCCTCCCAAGATAGTTGCACTCTATTTGTTTATTAGGTAACTTCTGACTTAATTTAGGGACTGAAAACTTTGAAATAATTAAGATAAAGAAAGCTTTATATCACACATTCCCCCCTTGTGAAACACATAATTGCCTCTGAACTGCATTGTTACTGAAATGTGTTGCACAAAAAAAAACTTCACTTCGACCCATTTATAGCCTCTGCTTGCTTTTCCTTGCCCTGAAGTCCAGCCCGGGCAGCGACCTGCAGCGGCGGTGCGGGGTTCCACTCCCTCAGGGTCACCTCGGCGTGTGGCTCCCCTGAGGCCGCAGCAGGAACTCCAGGAGAACCTGCAGAAAGAGAAAGAAGAGGCTCAGCAAAAAGAGCAAGAAAGGCAAGCAGATGAGAAGGAAAAGATGGAACAAATGGAGGAGGTCAGTAATGATAGAGTCGGCCTAACTACTTAAAGTTTGCTTTCTTCTATTGCATTCTATCTACACTTATTTGTTTTTTAATGTTCTTTTTTTTGTCGCTCAGGTTCATAAACTACAGAGGTACTGCAACCGTCAGGAGAGGCAGCTGAAGGCTCTGAGGGATGAGCTGCAGAGAACTTCTCTAGGTCTTGATGCCTTTATCATCACCACTCAGCATTATTGCCTCAAGGTAGCCAAAATAAAATGATATAATGAAAGTATGACCTTGTGCCTCCGTGTTCCGCAACAGCGGCCCTGTTCCCAATTAACTAAGACTTGGCATGTCATAAAGCAGCCAAATAATCCTCAGTGGAGGGTAGAAATGGTGATCAGTGATCTAATTTTTATCTTTCCCTCTGATTTCCTGGGATACAACTTTTGATTACCAGCAGAATTCATCTCTTTCTCCTCCATACACTTTCCACATGATGTTTCCTCCTGCCAATTTTCTCTGAACCTCGATTGTAGCAAACGCATGTGCAATGCGTGTGCAAACTGCGAACATGAATAAGGACGGATGGATAATTTCCCACCATGAGGTGACATTCAGGATGATGAGCTGGAGTGACTGTGTGAAGACGGGCTCTACGTTAGTCTGTCCGAACTGGTTTCACCCTGCCTGATGATGTGTTTAAGGCTATGAGACAGGAAAGCAGTGATCCTGTCTGTGTCTGTCTGACTCTTTTATAGTCATTGTCTGAGCGCCGCATTCGATCGGCACACAGCACGGAAACGCAAAAGACAGGTGGCAGGCAGCAGAGATGGTTTGAGCGCCCCCTGCTGATGGAAACGGCAGAGAGCAACTGTTGTAAATGATATATGCATCATTTAAACTGAAGTGTTTTTGCTGTGCTGCTCATGCAGGTCACGTACGCTCCCCCCTTGCAGGGCAAATGCACCCTTCCAAAAGACAAAATTAATTGAAAGTGACATTGAACCCTGTAAGAACAAGGATGAATGGACTTGCACTGTGCTAGTCAGGAAAAAAATTGCATTTATCAGTAGAACAGAAGCAAAATGACAGATGGTTTTCACATTTTTCATAGATAAAAATGTGAAAAAAAAATGTTGTGCATGTGTACTCAGTCAGACTGGATGAAAGGTGTGTGTGAATACTAATTTTTACATTCACAGATTTGCACTTTGATTGGTCTCATTTTACCAAATGAGCATGAGTGATCTAATATATTTTGTTGTACTGTGAGTGATGTCTTTCCCTTAGACTGTTGCAGCCTCTGAAAGGGCTTCTTCCAGGATTTAGCTACACACACTCTCTTCTCATCAACTCTCACCATATTCTATGTCCCAGCTTAAAAAAAAGCCTTATTCAAAATGGGTGACTAATCAATTCTTGGTTTGTGGCTGTGTCATTCACCCTGAGGACTTTACAGAACTGCTGTATTCATACTCAGATTAAATTATAAACAAGTATACTTGTTCTAAACACATTTTATGTCTTAATTCATAAGAACATTTGGAAAAATGTGTATCCTATTTTTGCTGCAACTTAGCATAATGTTTGCTAAGTTGCAAACATTATGCTTAATGTTTGCAACTTAACCTCAGTGTTTGATTATGAAACCAGCATGTCAGCTCATCGTGACCTGCTGTATACGCTTACAAATTCTTGTCACTGCTACGAACAATACAAACTTTTTACTGATACTTATTTTTAGATTTTTCACAAAAATATGTAGTCGTTTTTTTTCTGTAATTTGCAGAACAAAACCGCTGTGGAAGGTCAAAGTGAATTGTCCCTGGAGTTGAAGAAAGCTAGAGAGGAAATGAGTAAGTGAGAATAACACATGACTGAATATTGACGTAAACATTTTCTCTTGCTTCGTTGTGTAATTCCCAAGAGTGTATTTGCCAATTACTTTCACAAATATTAAACAGTAATTCACTTAATTATTAGAAATGCAATATTTTTCATTTTTGGCTGTTTCTTTCCCTGAGCATTTAAAATACATATTTGGTCCTGATTAGCATATGAGCCAAAAAGTAATTTATTTATTTATTTATCTTTCTACAGATATTATCAGAATTCTTATGTTTATATTGTTTTTTTCTCCATGAATTTCTGTTAGTCCTGAACACGTTTTAGCTACTCAAAATCAAAGATTCTCTGTAAAAGTTGAACATTTTCATTCCCTTTTCTGATGTGCTTGACGCGCAGCCTCCCACTCGGAGCGCTGGGAGAGACTCCAGCAGGACAAGACAGCGCTGGAGGTGGCGTTTGAGCGCGAGCTGCAGGAGCTCCAGGTGCAGCAGGAGGCAGAGCTGGCTGCGGTGGAAGAAGGCCTCAGGAAGTGTCACGCTGCTGAGGTGGAGCACCTGAAGGCGGAGCATCGGTTGGAGATGGAGGAGTTAACGACTCAGCAGCAGGAGCAGGTGACAGAGAGGAATCGGGAGAGATGGGATCCAGTCTTTCATGTCCAATGCGATCTGTCACATTTCTTGTATTTGTATGTATATTTATATATGTTTGTGGATGTGTTAGATGGAGGAGGTGACAGTTAACCACCAGGCAGCTATGCAGGAGCTCAGAGACATGCATAATATCACCATGGCAACACTGCATGAGGAGCATGCTCGTACCATGAGAGGTAGGTGTTTTTTTAGATATGAAATTTAAAAAAACAAAATTGTGATGCATAAACTGCTAAAACTGACTTCTCACTTTGTTGTGTCGCTGTGTTTGTGTGCAGACTTGAGAAAAGCTCATGAGCAACAGAAGCTCCTCCTAGAGGAAGATTTTGAGAAACTCAGGCTGTCTTTACAGGTATTATATCTGCAGAAGACAGTACTTTATGGATTCCTCGTACCTGCTTGGCAGTGTGGATGTATGACGTTCAGTTTCTGCTGTGTGACTTTGATTAGGATCAAGTAGATATGCTCACATTTCAAAACCAGAGTCTAAAGGACAAGGCCAAACGCTTTGAGGAAGCTTTGAGAAGGAGTACGGATGAACAAATCATTGTGAGTATAAGTCTAAGTTTTCCTAAACAGAACCATCTGCCTCACTCCTCAAGGTTGTCTCTAAATTGAGTCCAATCCACTTTGGCTTCTTTATAAATACTTCAAAGATAAATAACAATGATTTGGTGCTTTTGAAAATCATATATTTTCAACTTTTTGTCCTGTTAAAGCTACAAAACTGTATTTTATGGTTTTTACAGCAGTGTTTGAACTCTTATATCTAGTGAAATTAATAGATCTTGTTTTTTACAGATGCTAAAATTGCTTAAATAACCCAACTTATTATTGATAGTATGAATCAAATAAAGCTTAGCTTAGATATCATTCACCCTCTGGCCACTAGACGGTGGGAAGGTACTTTCAATGCAACTCTTGGTACAAATAAAATATAAAGTCCATCAACCGCTCAGTAATACCAAAAGCAGATAGAGGCAATATCTGAACAATTATCTAAAGGGAGTCAAAATAGACAATAGCTTTACCTCTGCATTTCCTTATGTATTCCTTGAAATTGTATGAAAATAATGTTATTTTTTTGCTGTTTATTTTTCATTCCATTTCACAATAATTCAGTTTGTTTTGATTTATCACTTATTATGCACATTAGAACCTGTGGCTGCATCATGACATTTGAAAAAAAAACAACATATATATCCAAGGGTTTTGAATATTTTAGCAAAGCCTTTTCTTAGTATTATTATCATTATTGTTTTTAACAGGATGCTTTAGCTCCATACCAGCACATTGAGAAAGATCTGAAGAGTTTGAAAGAGGTTGTGGAGATGAAAAATCAGCAGATTCACCAGCAGGAGAAGAAGATCTCAGACTTGGAGAAAGTGGTAGGCTCAAATAGGCCTTCTGAAGGCACAATCTATCAACCTTTGCATGCAAATGACGGACGCAGAGATTTCTGGATTCCGATGATGTTGAGTGTTTGGTTAATTAAAGGTTGCACCTCTGTTGCATTCTGAATTTGAGCAGGCTCAAAAGAATGTGTTTCTCGAAGAGAAGATCCAGGTTCTGCAGCAGCAGAATGAAGACATGAAGGCTCGTATTGAGATGAACCTCGCTACGTCCAGGTAGGACACATCCGGAAAGCATTGTGAATCACATTTACAGACAACTGAATTGAATTGAGTCTGTTATTTGAAGTGCTATCTAAACTATTCTTGTGAAACCTTGAAGGTTACGGTGAGTTACGGTAAGGTTGACTTCTGATCTAGGCTCAGTATGGCTCACTAACACTGGTGTTGAAATAAGCTGACTTTCAGCATTCATGTTTAGATTAAATTGGTATAAGAAAGCACTAAAAGTCCAACTTCCAATATAATTTTCTGGGCTTAAACGTTGGAGCCATGACGAACCACGTGGCAACATAAAAGATGTCCATGACCGTCCATTCGTTTTAAGGGGTTGCTTTTAGTGATTGTTGGTTTCATTGGGTTAGCTCTACCATGACGTTGCATTTCCTGTTTCATGCAACCATTTATCCTTCCCCATACAGGCAACTGACAGAGGAGAACGCCAACCTGCACGAGTCTGTGGAGAAGGAGAGCACCGAGAAGAAGCGCCTGAGCCGCAACAACGAGGAGCTGCTGTGGCTTCTCCAGACCAGCCCCCTGGTGTCCCCGGCCTCGTCCCCCCTCCACCGCTCCTCCTTCTCCACCTCCCCCGTTCCCTCCTCCCCGCTGTTCTCCTCCTCGCCCTTGGCGGGGTGCGACTCGCCCACGCACTGTCACGGCTGTCCCAGGCAAGCCCAGTACTGCTCCCCGTCGCACAGAGCTGCCGTCAATCAGAACCTCTCTCCCGGACCGGCCACGCCCACCCACAGGGCGGCTTTCAATCACAACTACTCCTCCGGCCCGAACACGCCCACCCACAGGGCGACGTCGGGTTGCTGTAACTCCAACGCCTCTTTGCAGAATTAAAAGCAGCTTTCAAAGCTCACACATTCCCTGTTTTTGCTTCAAGTACTCAAAATCTTGGCTTTGTAGGCATGTATGGTGTTGCAACAACAAAAAAATAACTAGAACCAGTTACCAGAATACTGTACAGACACTGTGAACCACTCTGATGGTGGTGTTTGTGATGCAGAGATTCTATAAGTTGGATATATAAACAGGAAAAAATGCTGGCTGCAACTGAATTTTCCAGTCGGAGCTCCTGACTGTTCCGTGTGTGTTCATGTCTTTTTAATTGCGCACTGTAAATATTGTTAAATATCAGAACAGGTGTTGTTGGTAGACAAACCTCCCCTGCATGCGTCCTGCATAGTGCAAATGTAGAGATGGAAATTAAATCAGTTCACCAGAATATGATACTTTGGTGTGGCAAAAACGCATTCGCACACACACACACACACACACACACACACACACACACACACACACACACACACACACACACACACACACACACACAGGCATCCTCAGTAAAATAAGCTGTTCTCCATCAGAATAAGATGTGGAAGGAGACTCAGTCCTCTCCTTTCATCTGGACTAAACAAAGCGCCTTAAACTTGGTCCTACCACCTCACCAGCAGAGAGTGACCAATGTTTTATTTATGAAGGACTTCGGTTCAAGAATTGGTTTGTAAATCGAAGCAAATTGCCTCCTCGAGTTCTATTTGAGTGTTTCTAATTAGCTCAGTGCTGATAGTTAAACCTCCACGGAGCCATGTTACCTGCAAAATACTGAGAACTTTGTGTATTTTTTACAGCCTTTGCCAGGTCTTCCTTTACAAGACAAGCTCCTCTTTACTTCGGGTCCCTCAGGTCAACTTGCAAAATTTGTGTTTGCTGTTTTCTACGTACCTCAGTGGGAATGTGGAGTCTGTTGTGTCTCAACAGCAGCAATCAGAACACAACATAACAGTTAACGGAGCGCTCAGAGCTAAGGGAAACCTCGCACAGGACTTATTGTTTTAACTGTTGTCTATTACTTTATAGTGCAATGTTTAACTGATTTATTTATTACATGTCTTTTGCTAATTAAGCAAGCATGTACTGTGAAAGTCTTCCAGTTTTAACGTAAATTTTTTTATTATTGCTGTGATCTGTTTATTGATGCTGAAATGTTAAGAAAAATATTTGCGTGTTTGTAAGTTTAAAAATATTTGCCATGGGACAGAAGTGGAATACAGATATATTACCCCAGTAGAGCAGATAATCTGGAGAGCCCTACTACATTGTACATTACACTGGTTAGAATATGCAAAAGTATTCGCATCCCTTAAATATTTTCACGTTTTATGGCATCAAAGCCCCAAACGTCTTTGTTTTTATAAGGACTTTACGTTATAGACCACGTAGCCAGATTCATTTTCATCCATTGCAAGTAATCGGCAATTTTATACATTTTTAATAAAATTGCATGATAAGCTCTAACTCAGCAAGGATGCAATTGTGAACACCCACTTTCAAAGCTCACGGCAGACTCATAACGATTTATGTCTGGACTTTGACTGAACCATTCTAGCACATGATCATCGGCTTTGATCTACACCATCTCAATGTTTAAAGTGCTTGTCCTTACTTTTTCCATTTTGAGATGATCAACAAAGCAGTATTCTGTGAGGTGTGCTATTTATTTAAGATTTTTTTGAAGTTGAAAAAATCAGCTTTGTTCCATTTCGCCCAACTTTGTGTTTGGTCTATCACAAAAATCCTAATAAAATACAATAAAGTTTGTTGCTGTAGTGTGACAAAGAGTTCAAGGGTCATGGATTCTTTCTGCTAGGCACAGTTGGAATCTGTGGTGCATGAATGCATAGTGTTTTAGTTCATTGAGTGAACAGGGGACATGTTTAGAACAAACAGGGCATAAATTATTGGATTTGTCCATGGATGCAGAAAGTTCTAGATTAAACTTCGAGGGGACTGTCACGTGTAAAATGCCTCTAAATTATGTAGGTAAAACAGAAAAAAATGTGTTTACCTTTTGTGATGTGCTTAATTAGTGTAGATCTTGTAGAACCTGTATTTCTAGTAGCTCTTCATTACCTTTTTTGTAATACACTTTAATTTACAATTGGTCATTCATTTATACTTTTGCATACTAAAGGAAACCACAGCATCCTAGAATATCTTGTTCAGGGAAATCTGACTTGCAATTTATAAGATTTTCTTTCTTTGTTTTGTACAGCTGCCCTGTAAAAACAATTTTCAAACATCCTACCCCCCCAAAAAAAATTTAACAAATCGGCAGAGCATGCCACAAGCCAACTATTCCTATATAAAAAGATTAAAGGTAAAAACTAAACTTTACCTTTTCACTATTTCAAATGGTGTGTTATGTCTGCTTCTTACAGTAAATTGCCCTCAGGGTCATGATCTTTTGCCTGACTTAAAATAAGATACTGTAAGCTACAGATCTTTATCCACAGAACTGAAACAGTTTAAACTTGACCCACTGTAAATAGATAGATCTAGAGAGTCAGTGTCAACAGTTTTACTACCAAGGGGAGCATGCATTTGGATTCGTAGTTATTATAGTCGTATTTATCGGTAAACCGACATTTGGGAATTGAAGTAGTCGGGTTTAATGGGGTTTTAATGTGGAGATTTGGTGCTGGTCATTACAAAAAAAATTCTCTTGAATACTTGCTCTGCAAAGAAAATGTAAAAAGATATTTACCAGCACACTTGATTTGAATGTTTTCAGCTCAGCAGGTGAGCTTCATTTAAACGTTATTGGACCAGGCTTTCAGTAACGACAATCCTCCAGTAAAGATGTGTGCAAAAGCCTTTAAAGTAAATAGATTTTTTTTTTTCTCAATGGTTTTCTGGCATAAATTTTGGACATTTATTTGGAAAGTAAAACTATACTTCAGCCTCACTTTAATGCATTTTCTCTCATCTTTCCCATGCTGAAGAGTTGCTAGCAGAAATTGGCCCTGGCATCGTGGATTACAAATTAAAAGTTTTTCGCCATGCCTGAATTCAGTGATTACTGTTCAAATGAAAAAACTGCTTCTGGATTTGGAGAAGTACTTTAGAAATGTGGTTAAATTAATTCTCCTACCCCCTTATTTTACTTAAATGATGGATTGCTGCAGTAATAAAAGAGATATTTATTAGAATGCTTTTCACACATCTTTACCTGGGGTGAAAAAAAAAGCTACGGGAGATGTTGGTCTGTAACTTCTTTACCAGGACTTTTTGATGGTCTTGAAAAGAACTCTTTTCATTACACTTCAACTTTTTGTATGATGTGGACACAGGGTTGAATGCTCCTTTCAGAAGAATGTCAAATGCAGTGTTTGAGAAATGTACTGAAACGGTCACAATTCTTTTATTTCTTTTTTCTACACTGATGGTTTAAAGAATGTCTGCTTAATTGTAAAAAGGAAAAAAAAAGCAACAACAAAAAACAAAACAAAACAAAAAAACACACAAAAAGAATGAGAACAAATACCAGTCAAAAACTGTTTTCAGATCGTTTGGGATTATTTTTCCTCACTTACACCTCTAAAAGATTCCTCCTAAAGGTTCACCTCAGGTGCAAAAACTACAGTCTGCGAGGATGCAACAAAACTATTGTTTACACATGGCAGCATGCAGTTCTGAATTTCAAAATAAATCTTTTGAATGGACTACAGTTTCTAAACCCTAAACTGGTAATGTAAAGACCCTGCAATGTGTCCCGTGGACATTTGTGTCTCACTTTGCTCTGAATGTCAAAATTGTAATGATTGCATTTTGTAAAACTCTTTCATGCCACTTTGTTTACTAAAGAAGGACCTCTTTTGTGATCATTTTGTAGCAGCTATTGAATATGTAGCATTTGGTCAAAACTACTCACAGAACAGCGTGGATAATTGAATATATTTGGCGACGTTTTAAACACTCGGTTTCCAAATGCTACTGTAGCAAATGTGGCTTGTCAACCTTCAATTCAATTACTAAAATTTATAGAGGTGATCTTTAAAACTTTAGCTCCTACGGATTTTGATCCTGAGACGAGCTTTTTGGTGCTGATTGTATGTTTGAATGTAAATACATTTACAACATGAGTTGAGTGTCTTAGTGCACCGACAGAAATAGAAGCATGTTTTCTCAGCCTTTGCTGTCCTTGTTCTCCTTTTCTCTTCTTTGACCTTTCTGCACTGTCCATGGTTGGGTTGTAACTGTGGCGTGGGGAGACGTACAAGAGAAGGAATAAAATCGTTCAACAATGTAATGTGAACACAGTATGTCGATGCTTTTGTTAGTCATTTACGGGGAGAGAACAATATTAAAGTGTTTAAGAAAAGGTAACAGTGTTTGGGCCATTTTTTCAGAATGAGATCTGCCATTCAAGAATCTTTATCCAACTGCATCTACAACTACAAGAGGATATTCTCTCAAATGACACTATATGAGAAGAGATATACACTGCCTCTTAGGTGTTGGTATTCCTTGAATTTTATGTATATTTATGTTTTAGTTACAAATATAATGTATTTTGATGGAATTTAGTTTATATATTATCAAAATGTAGTAAATAATTGTGAGTGAAAGAAAAGGATTTCGTTAATCATATATGGACAGCACACCTTTCACGTTTAGCTGCTTTAAAATATGAAGGGTGCGTTGTACGTTTGCATTCTGGATGTGAGTCAGGAATGATGGATTTTCTCAATCTCATGGATTCTCAAGAGATTTTGGTGTGGACTTTTATTGGGCCCCTGAGGCACATAAACATGCTTGATTCTAAGTTGTTGCGTCTTAAGGCTTGCCGTATGTTTATGATTTGTTATCATCCTGGAAGATTAACCTCTGCATCTCCCTCAAATGGTTTATAGTCCGTAACAGATTTTTTTCCCTCCAGATTGTCCTGTGTTTAGTCTCTACCTTCTTGCCAATTCTGCTCAGCTTCAGAATAACTGAAGGTAATTTAGTAACTTGAATATGCTATAAAATGCCACCATATGAAAACACATACTGTTCCTTTAACGAGGTTGTTTGTGAATGTTTTTGTTCTCATTAAATTTAGTCTTTCGCATAATGAAAGTAAATTACATACTGCTTAGGTGACATCTGAACACAATTATTGGCACAGAAGCTTTGCGCCAAAGTGCCTGAATACAAATGCACATCACACTGTTCAGATTTTTATTGTAAAAGAAAAAAGTTTGAAAAAGCCAAGAGTTTTAGTTTGACATTTCCAAAATTGTGTCATTGTAAGAGTTTATGACTTTTCAAAAACACATTTAGTTTCTTTGTGACTTCACATTAGCATTTCATTTGGGAGTTTCCAGAATTAAGATACAAGAAAACCTTTTTTGAATTTTTCAACTCAATGAAACAAACACATTTATTAAAACATTAAGTTACTTGTATATCATTACAGACAGAAAATTAGAAACCACATTACACTGGAATTCAATTTTCTGTTTATATCACATCCATAAGAAAGACTCTGTTTGATCAAAGCTAACAATCACTAAGCCATGAAGGATTGGCAGTGAAGTTTGGCAGTTTTTTTTCTCTAGCATAGGCAATAAATGCAGCCCAACTCCTTCCTCTTTCCTCCTCTGCTTCAGCAGTCTCACTTGCGCATGAAGTGAGATATAACATCCATAGGCAGTGGGAAGATGATGGTGGAGTTCTTCTCCGCTGCAATGGTGTTGAGAGTCTGCAGATAGCGAAGCTGCAGGGCTGATGGAGACTCTGCAATAACAAGGGATGCCTCCTTAAGGGCCCGGGACGCATTCATTTCACCTTCAGCTGCAATCACCTGTAGCAAGAGACGGATATTAAAATAAAGCAAAAACACGACCAAATGATCAGGTTTTTATGTGATGCACTATGTCCTTTTTAATTTGGTTTTATCAGGTTCAGTGTCCTGACCTTTGCCCTGGCCTCTCGAGCTGCTTCAGCTTCGGCAGCCATGGCTCTCTGCAGCTGCTGAGGCAGCTTCACATCTTTGATCTCCACACGTTCCACCTTGATGCCCCAGTTGTCTGTGGCTTCATCCAGATTTGACTGGAAAATAGAGAAAGAGGATCATTACCTCATATTTGAAACTAATATTTAAAGAAAACAAAATGCAGCATTGTATTTAATTAAAAAAAATCTTTCACAAGTTTTAAAGTACCTTTTGAAAACCTGCAAGCAGGTACTAGACATACTTTTAATTAAGCCACAATGTTTTTTTATTGGTCTGATATAATATTCTAATCTTCAATGCCAGGTTTTCATTAGCTGTAAGCAGAAAGTCATCATATTTAATAGAAATAAGGCTTGTAAACATCAGTCTCTGTGTAAATAATGCGTATTGTGTGGTTTACATTGTTAACTTATTGAAAAAAATGAACATCTTAAAAAATTTATTTATTGAAAATAAGTGAATATACATAAAAAAGGGAAGTCTGTGTTGCCTATAAAGCATGGGCTCAGGTGGCTCGGGGTATGAGGAGGACCTGACCCCCCCAAACCCTAAGATTCATAGTGACCTAGTCCAAACCTATTCAGCCCTTTCTGTACAAGGCCCAAATTTACATTATTGGTAAAATTGACACTTAATAATCAATCAACTTGATAATTTTTCATTGCGCCTTGTACTTATAGCACTTTTGCAGTCATTTTGACCACTCAAAGTGCTTTACATCACATTCACAAACATCTATGCACCGATACACAGATCGGTAGGTGCCTTGCCATTGACATGTGGCAGGAGGGAGCTGGAATCGAACCTACAACCTTGTGATCACAAGACAACTACTCTACCCACACAGCCACAGTATTAAGAGACTAGTGTTTTTGTGAAGACAAATGTTGTTTTTCTGCGGCACATAGTGCACAACGTACAGAAACATACATAGTCATACCAGTGACATAAATAGCTTCACTCTGTGTAAACTGAGTGGGACGTACTTGACTCTGTGCGTTCTCAGGGGGATTCGATGTGGAATAAAAGCGATAAGCTGTTCAGTGGGAAAATTCTGCTCTGTGGGAAAAAGTCTCCACATGAAACAGTTTTTTATGTGACACTGAGCAGATGAGGACAGCGGACAGCAGCACATTTTTTCTGGGCAGTGAGTCAAGAGAAAACAGAGTATCGCTGCAACTGGTGGACTAACAAAAATATAAAGTTTCCCATTTATCTAACCACAAAAAATGACAATAAGAAATGTAAAAGATTTTGTCTTTTTTTTTGTTTTTGGTATTGTTTTTGTAATTCAGTTTTTTGAAATAAATAAGAAAAATACATCCCTTTTTTCTCATTTTATTTTGAAACAGAAAACATAAGAAACCATGCAGGTACTGAGAGCATCAAACTGATTTGTATTGGTTTGTGTGGTTTCCTGACAGAGAGACATACGGTGAGCACAGAAGAATAACAGACGATTCCACCAAACTTTTCAGAGGAATCTTTAATCTGCTCTCGCCGAAAAAAAATCTTCAAACCTGGACTTGATTATTATACACTACTTTCAGAATATGCAAAACCCAATAAACCCCAAAACCTAACACAATTTGTGGTTTCTGAAACCTTCCTTTGATTTGTGAAAGTTCAGACATTAATCTAGTTTAATCTAACCACATCTGAAAAGTCTGACTGATTAGTCCCCCCAAGTCTAAAAATCCTAACCACATCCCTGCTGTGAAGTATTCTGGTTCGGAAACCAGTCCCATATAAATAGCAAGCACATTGATCGCATGTGAATCAGGAAGGAGGGAACAAAACTCAACTCAAGAGCCTTTCAGCTTCTTTACCTGCATGCTGTGGGCGATTCCCTCCCGATCAGACAAGACCTCTGCCAGGTTCTTGGTGCCAAGAACGTTTCTGAGGGTGGTTTGTGCCAGCAGCCGAGTGGAGAAGTCAGCGTTAGTCACGTTGGCCACAGAGGCGATGGGGTCGCTGACTCTGAAGTACACGACACCGTCCACACTCACAGTGACTGAATCCTTAGTGAGAATCTAAAGCAAGAATACGCATTACAGATGTGATATTAAACTGAATTTTACAAGAAATCCCTCTGAAAGTGTGTTGTGGGCCTCTTGCCTCTTGTGGTGGGATGTCAAAGGACACAGTTCTCAGATCCACTTTCACAATAGAATCGGTGCATGGCAAAATGAAAAAAATTCCTGCCGATATACAGAAAAAGGTGCAGGTATATGAGTGTTTTGATAAAGCTAAAAAAGTAGGACAAAAGTAGAATAGACATGACTCACCTGGTCCTTTTGCCTTTCGGTCCGTGATGCGACCCAGCCTGAAGATGACGGCCCGCTCGTACTCCTGAACAATCTGCAGTATGGACCGCAAACAATCAGTTCATGTTCTTGTTTGAAACGAAACGAAACGAAATGGGTGATTTCTGGTGTTCAGCTCACTCACCTTAAAGCAAGCCCAGATTGTTATTGGGAAGGTCAAAAAGACAAAAAACCCTGAGAGGATGACCAGCACCCAGCCGCAGCATCCCAGAGATCCGACCGGCCCTTCAGCTAATGAGAGAGAAAACAAAGTCTGTAAAACGAGTTAAGAAACTGAAAATGATTTGACAGATTTCTTGATTGGAAAGAAATGTCTGCTTTTTTTGTTTTGTGGCACAAGTATGCTGCATTTGTAGTAATTAGATATGAAACAGATATAAAGATAAGCTATAAAACAGCTGAAACACTGAGTGCCTCTAAATCTCGACTAAAAACCTTCCTGTTTAGAGTTGTATTTGAAACATAATCAATTACGAATTTAATGATGCCACTTGACTTAATGTAATGTTTTGATTGTTGATTCTATGTTGCACGACTTTGTATTTTTGTTATTATGTAAAGCACTTTGAAATGCCTTGCTGCTGAAATGTGTTTTACAAGTAAAATTTGATTTGATTTGATTTAATTTGATAAGGATGGTAGGAAATAAAGAAAAGGAGTGTAAGAAATGCAGCTTGAGTCTGAAGGTTAGTCTTCAAACCCTGTAGGACTGTGTTGAGGATTCATAGCCTCCATACATGAGATGCTTCTGCTTCATCAAGTGTTACCTTGGAAATGTCTACTTTAACAAAATCTGAATCACTGGACAACTGTCAATATACAAAAGTAATGTTAGAAGTTGGACTTTAGCATTAAACATTAAAGGGTTACATTTTTGTTTGGACTATACACCAAATAAAAGCTAATACTTCATTTCACAACATGTATGTTTCGTTTACTTGTGACTTAACTGCCACTGACAGTTAGAAAGTGTGTTGAAGGTTTATTTATATCATTGAGACCATGACCCCCAAACAAAAACATACGTGCAAAGAGCAATTATTAAGATGTTGACTCGTGCAACATGATCTCTGGAGTAAGGCTTTGTCGAGGCAGGAAAGTAATAACACACAACTGATGCTGCTTCCAGCTTGAAGCGATAAGTGCATTTCCAGATGAGAAGCCATGAGGATATTTCCTTTTATGTTTGTTGCTATCAGTGAAATCACAATCACGCATTGATGGAAAGTTTTAGCCTTTGCGGCTTTTTCTCTAAGTGTCAGCGCCCACACAGACACATTTAAACCAAAACCACTTTATACCAAGTCACAGGAAATCAGTTGAACAAAGAAAAAGCTTCCTGCTGTTCAGCC
Source organism: Micropoecilia bifurca (assembly GCA_903067075.1). Taxonomy (NCBI): domain Eukaryota; kingdom Metazoa; phylum Chordata; class Actinopteri; order Cyprinodontiformes; family Poeciliidae; genus Micropoecilia; species Micropoecilia bifurca. The sequence continues at coordinate 436 of CAEGAF010174877.1, read as the reverse complement.
CGAGAAAATTTCCCAGCTGCAAATTAAAAGTACAAAATCTAAGGAACAATTATTTCTTTATGGGCTCTTAAAATCTTTTGAAGCAAACACAAAAAAGCTACAAGAGTCTAAAATGAAATGTTGACTTGCAACACATGCTGTATTTGTGAATGTCAACAAACGCAGCAAACCCTTTTCTTTAGCATAAACTGTTTTTCACATGATCAAAAACGAAAGAAAACAAGATCATATTGTAATCAGTCTCAGTTTTATAGACAAGCATTTTGTGTATTTTCAAATACTGTATAGACAATCGCTCTATTGTATTTTATGGAGAGAAGCACTTATCTAAAAAAAACCAAAGTTACATACTTGCAGTAGTGGAGAAAGTACTCAAAAACTGTACTTAAGTAAAAGTACAAATACACAGTCAAAAATGTACTTAAGTAAAAGTCAA
>CAEGAF010174870.1:0-24146 GCA_903067075.1 Micropoecilia bifurca | reverse complement strand
AAGAGTACAGCAGGACTATTACTGCTGCACAGAAGGAGTCAAGTGTATCTCAGTGGGCATATGGGGCAGGACTGACAGGCTGTGCGTGAGGATGAGGAACATCCAGTGCAGGTATGGAGACGGGACCATGCATGTCAGACAGGAGAGCAAGCCTCAGAGGAAGTGGTCAGAAAAGAGAGAGTCAGGGTGTGGAGGCAGAGGAGGGGAGTAGAAGTGTCAGGTCAGTGCACGTGGTTCATCTTTTATCCATCATGCAGCCCCTTTGTGGTTCAATCAAACCACACATGGCTTGACTGAATTTGACTGCAGGTGCACAGGTGAATGTGTATTCATGCAGACATCTGCACCTACTTGTTTTACACAATGACTACTGAAGGTATGCGTACACTTTTTATGACATCCAGCTCTGATTCTCGTATTAAGGACATGGAAATGGCAGAAATGTTATCCACGTCCACATGGTGCTAATTTGTTTTCTGTTTCTTGAAGTTTGTACTTTGTAAAAATTTGATCTATTTGGGGGAAGTCTCTGCCAGCTTTTAATATGGAAAGACAAGATTACAAGAGCCAATTTTTTCTTGCAGAAAAGTTGAACCTCAAACAGGATCAATGCTAGAAACAGTCAGTTTTTTTCATTCTTTACAGCTGGATCTATTTCAGTAACGGAGCTTGGACTTTCTCCTTTCAAGATGTAGCTCCACCCACATTTTGACTCTCTCTGATCATCTTCTCTGTCCCTGCAGGAGAAAAAAAACATTCCCATGACATGATGCTGCCACAATGTCACATCATGCGGATTACGTGTCATGCACAGTGTGTTGCGGTGTTGACTCTTCGTCTCCTCTGACCAGATCCCCTTCCTTTACAGGTTTTCTGTGTTTTATACATGACATGTGGAAAACTGCAAATGGGACTTGTAGCTATCTTTCAATAATGGCTATTTTTGCCACTCTTTAATGTTTTTTTTTTTGGTGGATTTGTGGCATACATAAATAACAGCTCAAATGAGTGAACGCTCTATAGTCTCCCACCTGGACTCTGAATCTCTGCTCCTTGCCTCTTAGGATTTTGTTTTAAAATCACTGCCTGATTTAAATTTCCCAGTAACTACATCCCTGACCTATCTGCTGTGTTTCTCAGTCTTCATGATGCTTTTTGTTCTACAAAGTATAATGTTCTTGGCAGAAGGGCTGGATTATACTGAGACTAAATTACGAACAAGTAGACCGAATAGCTGGATAAAGAAAAGCATGGGCAATCCATACTTTTCAGATTTTACATGTTTTTTTAAAAAACATTTAAACCATGTATTTCCCATCCTTTTTTCTGTAAACAATATTTAAGTTTGTGTCTTTGACGTGATGAAATATAGAAGAGTTCTACTCTTGCATTGAACATCCACTGAGCCATATTTCTTATTTATTAAGCCTGGATATGAAAATGGATGTGCACATTTACAATGGGGAAAATGTTTTAAGTTGCTGTACTTTGTGTAAATTAGTGTAAAAACACTTATTTCCAAAGCCTGCCTTTGGGGGGACACTGGGTATGGCAAAAATTGTTCTGTAGCCCATACTGTGTGCAGTGATAAAACTAATTTCACAGGCCATTAGACTTATTTGAAAAGCAGCAACCAGACTCTCAGTGAGGCACAATGTGTCAAGAAAATTATAGTTACGGTACACCTCCAAATACCAGCTAAAGATGATTGGCCGGCTGTGGCGGGTCATGTGGGCTCTGTCAGCGTGTGACCTGCTGTGCGGGTCCTGGGCTACTTCCTGGGCACGCTAATGAGGGGGTAAATCAAGCTGTCAGTCCCACCCCCTCCTGAGCAAAGCCACCATGATGTTATACAAATACACCTCAGAGGTGGCATTTACTGAACTACCTCTCTGTGCCAACTCTTTGTGCTGGCAAAAGGTAAATTTGTTCACCTTCATTCATAATGCAGGGTGGTAATTGGCTGGAGTATCGATCAAAGAGCAGAGTCTACCCTTTTTTTTCTTTTCTATGAGCTTGGCCTCTCTCCCTCTGTACTCTTCCTTTTTTTTCCCTTCTCTGTCTTTCTCTTCACTTTTCTTTACTGGCTGCCCTTCTCACTCCGCCTCACTGATAATCCTCTCCATCTGCCCCATACCCCTGGCTCAGCATTTACTTTGCTCAAACCTGGTCCCAAGGTCGTTTTATCATGCAACAGTGGCTTCACAAAGTGTTTTTTTCTCTCCCTCAAGCATTTTCCCTCCCTAATCAGGATGTGATTATTTGTAATATCATCCAGTGCATTCACCTATTAGGGTACAAATTTGCGTCATCTTTTTTTTTTTTGCTGTATTAGTTTCAACTTCTCAGATCCCTCCCAGCAGCTTCACTCGTTGGGATTCAGTGGATGACAAATCCCTGCCGTTACTCTGTGGTTTTTATTGCTTCCTCATCTCTCAGGTCTATCTGATCAATCTCACCTCTTGTTTTCAAGTGCCTTTCATTTGAGAAGGAAGTGGCGCTGAGTCAGTGTTGGTGACATGGTGGAAATGTTGTGACATTTTAATTTGTCCTGCCTCTTTTTTTATGGGATGCTGCATTTGGCGATCTTTCCTGTCTGTCTGTAATAAGGTCAGCTTGTGTCCACGGCATGTCACAGTCAAGGGCACACACCCGGCAGTATGTGAATATAAATCACTACTAAAACGCAGCTCAATTTAATGTCTATGAACTATGCTCGAAGTGAATTTAAAAATATGTTTCTAAACCTGAAAGGTGGGAGTCGTTCCTGTGGTCGGAGCTCTAGATGCTTTATAAGTATGTAACATTTGCTTTTACATTAAGTGTAATTGCAATTTATGTTCATGTTTTTTTTTGCAATAAGGACCACAAACATTTATTTTTTTTAGATAAAAAATGTACATATTGTTTTTTATGACTGTTGTCATGAAGTGTCATTCAGTTATGACACACAACTGCATTAAAAGTGTCAAATTTGCATTATTCGGTAAATAATGACACTTTTAATGCAAAATTGCATTAAAACTTGCATTAAAAGTCCAATAAAGTCTCATTATTAACCGAATGAAAGGTCATAGCAGTTGTAAACATTCATGAAAACTCCTCCATCTTCATGCCGTGTTAATCAGACTTAAGCTCACCCCGTCAAATAAAGTGTTAACATATAATCGTAAAATCAACGACAAGCTACTGGTGCCTTATGAAACTATTCACACTAATTGAATCTTTCAACATTTTGTCATGTTTACGACCAAACACTTTAGTGGACTTAACTAGTATTTTATATGATGAACCAACAAAAAGCTGTGCAGACTTGTGATGTTGTAGAAAAAGAATAAATGGCATTCACCATGTCGCTGAACAAAATCTGAAAAGTGTGACTTGACTCAGATCTGAGCAAATTGTGCATAGTATGAGTAAAATGCATCCCGAGCGTCGCTTGTTGGTAAAGTGTTTTGATTATACTTATTTTCTGTTGAGGGAAATCAAGCACCATTTAATGACAGTTAATTATAGGCAAAGTGTTGGACAATTTCACTTGAGTGACCGTCAGAAGTTGGCCTGAGTGATTTCAAATAAGCTGCAAGTTCTTTATCTTCATCCCTTCTGCTTAGTCAGTCTGTACATCTCATACGGAACAAAGTCTTTCTGATGCCTCAGCCCAAGTACTTTTCCTGCATCCTTTTCAAACATCTTTCAACCCAGCTCTCCACCACAGCTCCTCCTTTCCTGAATGCTTCTGGCTTAATTTACGTCATGTCTGTGGCCACTGATGCTGATTTGTTCTGTCTCTTAAGGGGTTTTTGCTGCTGCTTTCTCTGCCTCAGGCAATCTACAACTGCAGGTAGAAAAAGCAGATAGTTTTCAGGACTTATGCATGCCCTAAAAAACAAAATGCTGTCATTACTACAATTGCAGTAGTTTTGACAGAAATAATATTGATTCCAAACGAGGGTTGATACCGTCCACTGGCGTCATTGTTTAGACTATGGAGCCCAGCCACCAACCAAAGGAAGCTAACACCAGCTGCCTGTATCATCTCATTCTTTAGTTCTTAATTCTAAACTATGATTGTGACCATAACCAGTGAGTGTTGGAAAGATGAACTGGGAAATTGAGTTTGGACTTTTAGCTCAGCTCTTTTTTTCACCCCAACAGACTGAAGCAGCAGACGTGAGAAAACAAAGAAGGGACCAATCCTCCTGTCCACTCTGCACATTTTTCCACTGTCACTCATAAAACCTTCACTACTCTCTGTTTCATTCAGATTGTTGTCCATACATTTTCTGTACCAGGTTTATTCTCGTATACTCAAAGGGGGTCGGTGCCTATAGCTTCAAAAGTAAATGTGTGAGAGGAAATGCACACCATGGACAGGACGACACAGTCAGAGACGGATGGAAACATGCATGCACACATCCATATCTAACCTAATTAACTTACACATGTTTTTGGTTGAGCTGCACAGAAGCACAGGTGTTAACACTGTTGTTTCTGATGGATTCTGGATGTTCTCCCTGTGAAGAAACAGCCCATAAACATAACTTAAGTTAATTGGTTCCTCTAAATTGTCTTTGGGTGTGAGCTTCTGTGTGTATGTTTTTTTTTTGTTGTTGTTGACCTGTGATGTACTGATGATATGTTCAGAGTATAACTTCACCTCTTGGCCAAGTGATTGTTGGGATATATGCTGCAGCCCCACCAGAAAGAAGAAAGAGTGAAGACAATGCATGCATGTTTTTTGGACTGTAGGAAACAACCTGAGTACCAGGAGAAAAACAGCAGCATACGGAATGAGAACATGCAAACTCTGCACAGAAAGATGAAACATTCTTGCTGCAGCGCTAACATCTCTTGGATTACTGTCACATTGAAATCCATATTTCAGCATCTAAAATGTACACATTTGTCATTGTGAATGACATAAATAACTCAAATGTTTCAGGTTCACACTGCTGGAGAATCGTGATTATACTGTGGATGGTTTATCCGCTGGTAAATAAAAGATCAAATCCAGAGTAGAAGAAGAATTTGATGCTTTTGATGGTACCTTTAGGAAGAAAAAGTTGTTCTCCATCAGTGGTGACATTTGCAGAGTTATTAGCAAATTATGGCCTTTTGTAGACTTGCCACAGAAATGAACAAGGCTGCTTGGTTAAAGAATTTTTTTTAGTCGATCCTGAGAATAAGCAGAGAAACTTTGACAGGCTGAGATGTTTTCAGGGCAGCTACAAAGTATTTTTTTGGGGTAGAAAACTTCTTTATGGAAACACATCACAGATAAATGTCATAGTTTGATATCAGCTTTTAAAATCAAAAGGGAAAAGGCATTCCTTTTAGTCCTATCTTTCTGTTGTGACATTTAACAACTCCACGGTACGAGATCTTGCGCAGAGGGGGAACAGACATGTCACTCTCTGTTGACAGAGTCACGTGTTGGGTTTTGAGGTTCTTGACAGAAAACCCTGCGGTTCAGCTATTGCTGCACCACCTTCACCCACAGTTACAAGCTGCAGGTTGAGGCCCCATCTGTTCTCCTTCGAGTGAATTGCAGTAAATATTTCAAATCTGTAAAATGGATCAGCTGGAGGCTTCAGAAGTCGGAGAAAGTGGATATAAGAAAAAAGAAAAAGCGTCAAATATAGTAAATGCATGCCAAAAGATATTTTTCTTAAAATGAGAAGCAATCTAAATCCACACTGAGGGATCTCTTTGCATGCACTGCAGTGTTCAGTTGTGCAGTTCAGATTCAAGGCTTCTTGTCCATACCAGGCTAAGAAGCAGGCACACATTACGATATTTATGTATTTTCAATTTCTTTTAAGAGTCGTGTGTGCATGTTTGTATGCGTTTCTGCATTTTTCCCTCCTTGGCTAAGAGGCGCAGGCATATGGCACGTGGGTGTTTGGCAGATGCTCCTAATCGCAGGCTAGCTTAGCATTTGTATGTGACTGTTTTCACAAGAGATTCAGATTCGTAGCAAGGGCAATGGGCTGCTGTAGTGTTTGCTGGAGTAAAAAAAAGAAGAAAAGATGCAGCTGGGGGGTCTCTGCAGGGTGCCCTCAATGTCTTGTGAAATATGTGGTGTAGTGAAAGACAAGAAGTGGAAACCGGGGAACACATTTTCAATGAGGAGGTGGGCCATAAGGAGGGGAAGAGTTGCAAAGAATGACTAAATTACCTTTTAAACTGAGGGGCTTAAAGTGGTGTGTGTGTGTGTGTGTGTGTGTGTGTGTGTGTGTGTGTGTGTGTGTGTGTGTGTGTGTGTGTGTGTGTGTGAACGTTCTCAGACTAAAACTTTGTTGAAGCACCTTTTGATTTCATTTCAAAATTTAAACAGCAAAAGACTTGAATTAAATTGTAGAGAATCTCTTCAGCCAGAAAGAAAGTTCAGCTGTTTTTAGAGGATTTATTCACTAAGTTGCATCCTTGACTGATGCCATAATTTAAATCTTTAAAGGAATAATGTATCAGCCATGGGAAAGATAGAAATAGATAGACAGACATCAATGACTTGATAAAATGTGCATCAACAGAACTACTAAAACTGGATGTTTGTTTTCCCCCAAGATGGGAGAATCAGAACAGAAAATGGTGATTGTTGCTGCCAAGACACAGTCGGCCACTGCGAGATCTACAGGAATTTCTGCCAAGTACATTTTGTATACATGTGGGAAGAGACTCCATTTTCTCTATATGTCTAGACTGAGGCTGTGAAGCAGAATCCTTTTTCTTTCGAAGGAATCACCTGCGTTTGACTGAAACCTTCTGGTCTAAAAGGAACCAAACTTGAACTTTGAGCAGCAAGTCCAAGAGATTTCTCTGGTAAAGACAAAAAACATGCACAGAAATATCATTTTTCCCAGGACCACAAACAACATAATGACCACATTTCTCCAAGTCAAGACAAAATGAAATAATTCAGACTTGCAGTAATTCATGTATGCTCAAGTGTATTCTGCATTCACTCAGTTTGCTTCTGGAGCCCTTAAATGTTTGTTGTTCAAGGTTATATGTTATTGTTTATTAGCATGAAAAGGTCAAACACAAGCGTCAGATGAAATCAAAAGCTTTCTGGAACATTTGCACATTAAATATAAAACGGCTGCAGTTTTCTATCAGACTTTGTGAAAACAAGACTTTCAAATCCAGCCTAATTACTTGTTTTTGTCTGATATTTTATTTTTAAGGGAGTCTAAGGCTCCTGCTCTCATCAGAGAGCCTTCTATCTTTATCCTTCTCACACATTCAGATGGACATTTAAGTCTCTCCAAAGAGGACAATCAACGTGAGCAGCACTGGCAGGGACGTCTTATTTATTGCGCTACAAGGTCACAAATTCAACAGCCGGTGACCTTGACACATCTCCTGACAGAGAGCTCAGCGGAGTGAAAAATGCTCTTTAGCTTCGTAAGCACGGCTCGGGACCTGTGAATCTGTTCAGCTACCGGCTTCACAGGAAATCCCTACGTGTTGCAGCAAATGTGAAACGGGTCTTAGTCTTAAAGTCCCGTTTCACAGTCCCTCCCCCCCCCCCCTCCAAAAGTGGAGGGGGCGCCGATCATAAAACCAAGCCCCTTATATCCAGTCATGTCTTCCTCTGAGGGAGATCAAGCAAGTGTGCGTAATGCGTTTTAGGGCAAAGATGGAAGGAGGCGCAGTTGGGGGAAATCTCACTGAATTACAGAACGCGCGTTCACCCTTGAGGAATTTCAGGTCGTTCTTGTGAAACGCTACCCACGCACACCACCAACCCCTCCACCCACACCTCCTCCTCCTCCTCTTGCCTCCCTATCTCCTCCTCCCCATCCCAACAAACCCCACTTCTCTCCATCCTCTCTCCTCTCCCCTCCCCTCCCGGTGCGGATCGCCGTATTGGTCGCTGGGATGGAGCGACTGCACTCCAGCGTGCCGTTAGCGCACGATCATGCCTGCGGCCGGTCCGTGTGCGCGGGATGCTGTGCAAGTCTGCGGCTTGCGAGAGGGACAGGTGTTGGGGTGCCGTGTTGAAGAAACGCGTGAAAAACAGGGGGGATTAGTGGGTTAGTGAGCGGACGGCAACACTAGCGCTCTGCATCTGCAGGCGCGGAGGGTTTCCCCCCCTCCCGCTGTAATATTTATGACAAAACGGAGGCGAATTATTCCGGTCACGTTTTTGGCTGACAGCCGGCTGTCCTGGAGAGCGCTGGAGTGGATCGAGGGTCCAGTGCTGGAGAAGGCGCAGCGCACCGACACCTGCAGTACGATGTAAAGGGAAACCCCACGAACAAAACTGGTAAGTTTAACACTTTGTCTTTGCCACTTCTTCTCATGAGACAATTTCTCTCTCTCTCTCTCTCTTTTTCTCTGCTATAAGCTATATTAATCCGCTTAAGGCTACTGCAGTTTTGTCTTTGCATAAAGTCTTATCGTGATTCTGATATGCAAATATGCGTTTTGCACTTTTGAACTGGGAAACTGGGAAAGATTCAATGTTATAAAATAGCCACTTTAAGGACAATTCTGTGTGATTTGACACAAACAGTTGCGGTTAGACCTATGCAACTGTTGGGACTGCGAACGAGGGGAAGCAACAACATAATCAACAGACTTGCAATGAGGCCTTTAATAACCTCGCTTTCAATTACAGACGAAACAATTAATTGATTTGCCAAAAAAAACTCTTTGAGAAAATAAGGACATTTCCCAAAAATAACGTCTTTTGGACATATGCGCAAGTAAAGGTACAAAGGGTCCATTTCCAGTATCCTTTAGTTTCATGCATTCGCGACGCGAGGCTTACCGTGGAGGTGATTCCTCTCATCGTTTTAATTGCAGCTTGTTTTCATGTTTGATGTTTTTGGGCTCATAAAAGTGCTCGGTCCTGCACCTCTGTGGCTGTAGTTGAGCTAATATAGCACATGAGATCAAGACTTCACTGTAGTTATGTACCTGTAACAGTAAAGTCAGCGCCAGAAGCAGTTTGTGCAGAAATGCTGCCCCATTTTTGCACACAGAATATAGTGGGTGTGCAAAAGTAACCTTTTCTTTATCTGTTTTGTAAAAACTCAGATGTACATATATATTTTTTAACAAATACAAAGCTATATTTTTATGGCAATCTCAATAAAAGACCATGTTGATTCTGAAAAGTTTAAAATGCTCATCTTTGTTGAATTATAATGTGTTTCAGACAATCAGATGGAGTCCAGATTTCTTAAAAACACCAGCGAATGTTACTTGCTATTGAATTTGGAACCTCAAATCAGAATCCAACTAGACAACCCATTGACTGGACGTCACAAAAAGCAAAGCAAAAACTACCATTTTGTTCAGCCTCAAATGCCGGATCACTTTCTCCCATGCTCTGTCACCCCCTAACAGGTTGACACCCTGGGTTGTGTGCCAGATTGCCCATGTTAATGGTCACCACTGTTCAGTGTCACTTCAGAATGTATAATAAATTTCCTTTTAATGGTGTTTGTAGCTGTTCTGAGGCAAAAGCAGAGTATGCAGCATCCTCTGGCCTTGTGCAAACTTGAAATCTCATTTAAATGTTTGACAAATGTACTAGATGTTTAATAAATGTCATGAAATATTTTATTTGACATTTACATTAACACTCCTGCTGTGAGGGTCACAGTACATACAATAACGATCAGTTTTTACGTTGCAGTTTTGGGACGTTAACAATAAAATTGACCCCTGCTTGTAATGAAGTCACTTTGTCGTCCAGAAACTGCCAGACCAAATAAGTACATTACAGGAATAAATCCATTTACTGAACATAAATTTGCACTGAGACAAAATGTGTTTGATAAACAAATCAGAGTGGTATAGTTATAAACAAATACCATCTAATAAATAAATAAACATTGCATCCCAGGACTAATTAACACATAAATAATATGAAGATAGATATTCTGCCACAGAGTTAATTTACTAAATGTATTATTTAATAGGGACGTTAACTATATAATAGGGACGACAGATTAACTATAAAACAAGAGAGGTTACATGCAGAAAGCTAAAACATTTAAACATATAGAAGTGGCTTGATTCGTTTGTGGTTTAACTGAAGGTAGACATCCCATTCTTATCAGGACCTCCTTCAACATCAAGTCGTATCCTTAGAAATTATTTTAGATACCAAAAGCTGTGTTGAAATCATTTTCCTTCATGTTGTGTTCCTTGCTCTCTGCAGCTCTGTATTGTTATTATTTTGTTTATTTTGCACTTGGTCTCCACTGCCTCTTTCTTATCTGCTGCAGACTGGTTTAATACAGATCTTGTAGTGTAACCTGTACAATAAGAACAAGTTTGGTCTGCAGTGTTATTTGAAGCGCATCCCACTGCAGAGAAACGTCGCACCTGCAAAGCTAGGTCATATAAAGTGAATAAATTGCTTTAGTTTTCATACCTCGGCCTTTTAAAATCAAGTGATTTAGTTTAGATCTTGAGAAACATAATTTTTACTAGCAAGTCTTTCATGCATCTATTGCTCATACCTGCTTATTCTTGCTGGAGGGTTTTCTCCAGCAGCCATTGGGCAAGGCTATACTGACCAATAGGGTTTGGACTGTAAGAGGAAGCTGGAGTACCCAGAGAGGATAGACTGACACCCAGCTGGAGTTTAGCTCCAAGACAACAGTGCCATTAACTGCTGCAGCCTATAAAGAACTTCAAACCAAACTATAACTGTGAAAATTGACTCTTTGCATTGTATTTTTTTTGCCAGATGGAGTACATACTAACTGTTTTAAGAAAAATTGTGCCATGTATGATCATTAATTATTTATAGAAGGACTGGAGGCAATGCCACAATGTTTGTGTGAGAAAGAGAGCAGGCAGTGCTACACAGCTCTGCAGTTAGGTAGGATTTTCACTAATATTTCAAAACAAAGACAAGAATATTTGAATTCATGTTTTTCCTTTTTTTATATTCAGCAAACATCTGTATGAGTAGAGAGATCACTGTATCTCACTAAGATTGCCAACATTTTCTAGTCCAGCCTGTCTGGTGACAGAGAAAGTTTGTGTTTATTCTCACTTTATTTCTGAACAACTTGGTGTTAATTCAAATTGCTCTTAGTCTCCTTTATTCTGTAACAACTTCCACATTAGAAAAATGTGGCTATTATGACCTGATGGCATTTGTATGGCCTCTCAGTTGATTGGGAAACAATCTGTTTTATACCACCCAGCTGCAAGCAGGACCACTCAACCTAAGAACCGTACATTACCACATAGAGGTAAATTTTTATTACAGTTACATATTATCATCAACATTTATTTCTTGCAATTTACATTAAAAACAATCAACCAACTCCAGTAACTAGCTAACTTCTTGGTATGTACCAAGTACAAGCATTCAAAACTCTGACATTGTGATTAAGAATATCTGAAGGTGTTAATCCACACTGAGATACGTCCCAATGTTTTTCCCATTCTCACTCTCGTTAGAGGGTTAGCCTGTGTGTTTGCTTTGCATATGGGTCATTGTATGTTTCCATCTAAAAATGTATTTATAGACGAGCTTTGATGCCACTGGTGGGGGGGAAATATTCCGCCACACGCGTGTCACTCTCTTACTAAAAGCGGCAGCACAGTTGAGTGAAGCTGTCACATTGGCGCGGTGAGAAACAGGAGTACTGTACCTCTGATGTGACGTGCTGATTGAGAGGTCTTATTTATGTTTTCAGATGACAATGTCAAGACGGTTGTCAGGGAAATTTTTAGGATTCCAGTGTGAAAAGCATGCAAGGTTCTCCAAATAATCCTGCATGCACTTTGACTGAAAATGTGATCTAACAAATGTGTTCATTCTTTTAATTTTTGCATTGTTTTTCTTAAATTCTTTCCAGCTTTCTGAGGCTATTAACCACTTAGAAGATAAGTTAGGTAAAGTTAGAGGACATTAGTGAAGAAACAGCACTTTGAAGAACAAGGAACAAAGCGGACAGGTCAGGGATAAAAGAGCTTAAAGCAGAGTTACTTTACCTAAGAGGCCAGGCAAGGAGAGTATTAATCAGAGAAGCACCCACCATGGTAACCAGGGTTACCATGCTCAGGTGGGTGAATCTATTGGTTGGTCAACTATTAGGAATGCACCCCATAATTCTGGCCTCTGTTAAAATGTCACAATTTCTGAATTACTGACCTAAAAACCATAAGAAGTCTCCTCTAAAGTTTATCACAAGTCATATAAAAAACACAACAAACACCATGGAAAAAGATGTTCTCACCAGAGATGACCAAAATTTAGCTTTTTGGCTTACATACAAAAACACAGCGTGATGGAAGAAAACTGATAACAATCTGACACAGAGCATCCCCATCATGAAACATGGTGGTGGCAGCATCATGCTTTCAGCAGGACAGGGAGTCTGGTTTGATTGGATGTTCTGTAGTTACGGTAAATTGTTGAAGAAAATGTGCTAGAAGCAAAAGTCTTGAGTCTGATGTGTAGATTCAGCCTCTGGGAGGATGCAGAGAGAGAGATACAACAAAGTGTAGTTTGTAAATTGACCAAACTTTAAAACATTCAGGGGTTTATAATCTTTTTTGCATGCACTCTTGGTTTTCGTCATTGAGATTTAAACTTAAATGCATCCTCCTCTTTTCTTTAAACGTGGTAAGCACGATAACAATCCACCCTAGGATAGATTAGAAAAGTAAAAACTCAATAAGCCACGGTAATTGACTTGTCTGCAGATGTATTGATTACTGACGACAGAAGAAGCCCGTTCCTCTTTACATTGTTCACTGTGTGAAATGACTTAACTCTTAACTTTATTTTCAAACCCAGCACAGTAAATACTAGTGTTGCTTTCAAATTTGCATCAGCAGAGGAAAGCAAAAAATCTCAAAGCAGATCTTCCCTCTAGATGGGATATAAAAGAATAAGGCTGATGGTGAGAGTAGTGTGTAGGAAGAGCAGACAGAGGGAGGATACAATGCATCATTAGAAGAGCAGAAAACTGGAGTAGTCATGAGAGAAAAGCGATAATAAGAGAGGAAGGAGAAAACATGCGCAGGAAAACCTGCATCCTTTCCTGGCCATGTCCTAGATATAATCTTAATATTTCAACATGCACATTGTGATGCTGCTCACTCACCTGCTGCAAAAGTGGCACACTGACAGCCATAAGATGAATACAAATGTGAAATTAATTTATGTTGTGCCTCCTGGAGTGTTTCATTTAAAAGTCCCTTCATGCAGAATAAAAAAAAATGAATCCCTCGGTGTTATTTGTGCACAATCATGTCCCACACGTGTTGTTCACCCCTCACAGTTAAGGTTAAACCCCTCGCCTGCCATTATGTTATAATATGATAGTTGATGGCCCTGCAGTGAAGCTCTCATCTCCTGGCCAATGATGTCCTGTCTACGCGAGATAAATGGCATTAATTGAGATCTAATTGCCCTCCAGAGTCAAATAGCTTAATCATTTCAACCTGATACTGACTACTTCTGCATTCTCATCTTTTTTCTTTTCATCAGCTCAATTTTCTCCATTGCTCTTTTTGATTGGCCATAAAACATCTTTCTCCCATACCTCTTTATCTGCTAAAACTGAGTCATTCGTAGACGTCGGGTGTGAGCGCGCTCCAGAAATCTGCTGCATAGAGATTCTCCTTCTCTCTGCAGACTCTGAATGAAAACAGTGTCTAATTAATTTTAAGCTGAAGGTTAGCTCTGCATGAGCCCAAAACTGTCCTGATTACCATTGATTTTTTTTTCTATATGTGCAACAGAGTTTCTAGTCGAGTCAGAGTTGATGCTCGGAGTTTTCTCTGTTGTGCCGTGGAGTGACGATCCCATCGGGACCTTCTGTTTGCCCGTGCACAAACATGAAACAGTGTTACACGTATTCCTGCGGATGATTTGACACAACTCCACTAATCTACTACTCTAATGAGCCGAGAAAAGCAGTAATCTGCTGAGAGGGTTCTGTTGAAAATCAATACATTTAGAAAGAGTCTTTGTTTACAACATGGCCTGTGCACAACACAATTACACAGCTTCATCTTTATATAAACCAATGTAAGACAGCCACTTTCCGCTTTTACTATCCAAGTTGTCAGAAAGAACTTCACTTTTGCTCTCTCCTGAATTTGGCCAGAGGCATAAGCAAACTAAGGGGCTGCAAAGGCCACTGAATTTAAACACTGACGGTCAAAACGTGCTATTTTCTTCTTCTATGCAGCTATCAGGTTTTGTAGCAGTATTCTAACAAAAGAAAACTTTGTATCGTTAAGCAATTCTCACATGTACAAAAGAAAAGCTTCACAGTCTCGTCGTTACACTCCATCTATCTATGAGTCAACTCTGAAAATATTTGTAAAAAGCCATGAAACAAATGTCGATTTTTTTATTTCAGGTGTATGAGCGTACAGAAAAAGTAGGAAAATCCAAACATTAGTTTTTTTAGTGAAAAATTAAGATTTCTTTTGATCTTAGTTTTTATGAGGGGCACCATGGTGGAAAATCTCCTAAGCTCACTGTTAGACGTACGTGGGTTTTTTCCTGCCCTTGCAATTCTACTGGGAATTTAAATTTGTGTGCTTTTCTGCAATGAGACCAACCCTTAGCTTTTCTGCAGCAAACACTCCAGGAGAGTTTGGTGGTCAGGGAAGGGTAAATATTTGCCTACTGCTATGGTGGAGGATCTGTGATGCTGCAATACTGCTTCTCTTTAGCAAACCCTGAGAGCCTTGTTAGAGTCCAGGACATCATGGGTTATTGAAAATAAACCCCTGTGCTGTAAATAAAATAAAGTAATCATTGGGATATTCAAAATGTTATTAATCCAAAACATTTTTGCCCAATCAATCACCGGACAGAAACTCAGCCTTCCTCCTTAGCCATCTCAGCCCTCAGACCTAAATCTACTGGAAAGCTGTAGGATGAGCTGAAGAGGAGACAGTCTAACAGAGGATCCAGGACTTTGGATAATGTAGAACGATTGTTTGAAAGGGAATCGTCAAAGATTCCTCTGTACGCTCCAACGTAATGAAATGTTGTCAGAGGAGACTAATTGTAGTCCTTTGCCAAAAGGGGCTTGTAGTATAAAGTACTGCCAGCAGAGTGCAAATAACAACCAATGGGAAGAGCTATTGTACACTTACTGAAAAAAATTACTTACTATTGGATTGCTGTATATTTTTCATAGTAAGATAATGCAGTTACAATAAAAGATGAAATGACTTACAGTTTTTTTTTTCTTTTTTTGTTGTGTTGCAGTGGTCTTAGCTCCGTTTCTAATTTTTAAAATCTTAGCCTGACATTCCATGCAACATTTGTTATGTTTGTTGCCAGCTGCAGCATAAAAAACGACACAATAGAACAAACCATGATAGTTGTCATTTTTATTAGCAGAGGAAGCTAAACTGACTGAGCAGCTTAGCATTCCCAGTTGTAAGAAACCCAGAAAAGCAGAATTTTTTTCCTGCTTTTCTCTCATCTTTGGAACTTTCATCAAACAATTTAGCAAATTGGTTTGATGAAACCAATTGTAAGCTTTTTAGAATCCTTGTTCTCAGTTCTCAGTCCAGTTGCTGTCGCAAGTTGATCAGGACTTTATTGTCGAGGAGAGAAAAGTAAAGTTTCCCCGTTATTTGCTTCCATGCTCTGTCTGTGGGAGACTTTCAATGATTGTGTCTGCGTGGTGCAGCTCGGTGTGTGCTCAGGTCAAAGCTACTGCCAGGTGTTGCCATCCAGCTGCTGGTTCGCTGCTGTGTCACAAGAGAACCATTAAAACGGTGGCAGCCCTCTCTCTATGTGAAGCGACTATTTATTCACAGCATTCCAGCACAAAGCAAATCAACACAGGTGGGAAGCAGTACACAGGCCATTTCGCTCTGATGATTGCATTCAGACAATTAATTTACCTCCTAATAGAAAGTGCTATTTGGTTTAATTCAGAGTTTAGTGAGGCCACAGCTTGTAAGGAGTTTGACATGGATAGATGGTGGCAGACGTCGCTAATCCAGAACAATCTCTTAAATGCGTGTAAAAATAAAAATGTTATTTAGTGGTTTAAAAACAAACACAATGGATGCTGATTTATCCCTCCAGTTTATTCTGCTTCTTTTTTTTTGTCTTACATCTACACTAATCGTTGCTATTTTCTACAATATTATGCCATTTTAGACATAATTTATCTTCATTTCACCAGCTTTCGCTCCAGGATTTCTTTTTTGTTTCAAAGAGCGGTGATTGCATGACAGCCTTGATGAGTGCATATTGATGGGATGGTGGTTTAATAGCAAAATGATGTAGCCAGGACGCCACTGGTGGATGGAGGGTGCAGAGAGGTGTCTATAAAAATGGCAGAGCTAAATTAAATCCACTGAACACACTGTCAGGTGGTAATGATGCCTCATGCTGGTTCAAAGCTGTCTAGGGAGCAATGTTTCTATTTCTATGCATAGCCATGCCGGCTGTAGTAATTAACCTGTCCATTGCTTCTTTACTGATGTTCTGGTTTTGCATGTGCCTGTCAGAATAAAACATACAAGCATGCAGCTATGAATAGCATTGTAAGAAAACAATTGATGCCTTTAAGGTACACGTTTTATGAAAAATTAGAGATATTTTGATAAATGAGCAGCTGAGTGGCTTTCAGTCTGACTTGCTGCTCAGAAACTCAGATATCCATTTTTTTCTGATCGGTGAAAGAACCACAGTGCACATAGTGCAGCCTGACTGCTGACTATAACGGTCTTTGGTGTGGAGGTTGTTACCAAATGAAGAAGACACTCAGTACATTCATAGCCATGGCAAAACATTCACACCTTATAACAAAAAAAACTGATTTGTATTAAAACCAATACAATTTCTGAGGTGTTTGATTATGTTTGGCATTTTCTTTTTATGTTTTTTGGTTTAACTTTCTGTTTGGTCTTTTATTCAGTTGAAGTCTGATTATGTGGTCAGGATAAGTTTTTATTTTTTCGTAAATGCAGCATCCAGGGTTTCTCCCTTTGAAGCACCTTGTTGATACTGAAAATAATAAAAAAAAGAGTCATGTCACTTCCTTCTCCTTTGTACAGCCGTGTTTCCTATTCAAGAATGTTAGAATTGAATTAGACAAAAACCCTCTGGATTCTTCAATGCAGTAAAAGCACAGAGTGAGCAATTTGTTTTATAGTTATCACTTATTTAAATATCGTTGCAGCAGAAGTAAGCAGATGTGAAATGTGGCAGCTGATCTCTGATTTGTTGTAAACATGCCAAAGTCTGTCACTTCACACACCTCCACTAAAGTAAACATTATAACTTCATCAAATTTCAGGTGCTCTTTTATTTAATATTCCTAATTTATTTCATAAAGAGTTTTTTATTCGTTAACTAATATGTCAACTTTATACATTACAGTATCTAACTCAGTCCAAAAACACAGGAATGGTTTAATAAAAATTCCTACACAGTAAAGTAACTTTTGCAATTCATCCACATAGTGAGAGTGAGAATTTCCTTATATAACAGGAAGGTTTAACATATCATTTTTTAGTTAAGGTGCTTGTTGGATTTGGAAAATTGACAGTCTTTGTTAAAACCCTTAAAGGGAACACACATAAATAATTATGTTTTCAACACTTTAACCATGGCAACTTTTTTAAGCGCTGATTAAAGCGCTTAAGCGCTAATTAAGAAGCTAAAGAGTCTAAATGTCAATCCTGTAATAATTGTGCTTTTTTTGTCTTTGCAACATGTTTCCTTACATGGTAGCATAGCTCCTCTTCTTAATTAATGAGCGTTCAGGGAGAAACTACAAACATCACTTATTTCTCTTCTCTTCTTAAATCTATTCATGTCTACTTGAGGACACAACTGAGTCAGCTTAAATTGCTACAGGCAGCACAAAGATATTTTTTAAAACCCAGAGATCATAATCAGCCGCAAATTTCTGATCGGTTCAGGTCTATTAAAGATCCCTGTGGGACGTGACATGAACATATTGCAAAGTCTCAAACCTCAAAGCAATATGCTGGTTTCTAAATAAATGGTGAAAAGGGAAGGCAAAGGGGTGCAAGTGGGACTGTTCAAAAGAGAGATGGATTGTGGCGGTGAGCAGGGAACAAACATTCCTCTCCACCGAACACACGACTCAGCATCCATCTGCACACCCCTAAGCCTTCCTTCCATCCATCATTCCCTCATTGCACCTTCATCTTGTTTTATCTGTGCCCACTCCAACCTCCAATCCCGGCTCTTCCTAACTTGTCTCGCGGGGATAAGTGTGGATGGGGATTTGGCCATTTCCTGAGCACAAAACATGTCGTTCACCTCGAAAAGCAATCCATCTTGTGTTGGATCTGCAGGGAGCAGGGAGGCAGGCAGGCAGGCAGGGAGCGAGTGCAGAGGGGCGGGAGGTGGGTGGTTGTGTGGGTGAATGGCAGCTACCACTATCATTGTGAAATCTGTGTTGCTGGCGGGATCTGCAGGATTTCTTATAGCTCATGTGAAAACTTTGCAGTGCTACCAGTTGTTTGGCCTCATGAATAGTAGCAGGGAAGGTGTTGAGCTGGAACATGTGACGAACTGTCTTAGCTCGTCTGCTTGTCACATTTTGAGCAGCCGCACTGCTGAGAATCAACAGCAGGTCTTGATCTGAAAAACATTAGATAAAGATGTTGCTCTTACTGAGCCCGGTCTGCCGCTCACATTTCCAGGCTGGTTTGTTAGACGTCTGCCAGGGATGCTGCTGCCCAGCTGGGGGGCGCTCGGCGTTAGCGTTGCGAGATGAATGGGGCTGGAGAAATTAAGGCTTTGATCAATTGTTTCACTGCGGACTTTAGGAATACCTAAAACAGCCATGAGTCAGCGCTCTGTGTAAACCATCAACCTCTTTGCTTTCTCCCTGTTTTTTTCTCCTTCCCTCAATTCAGTCTTCTTCTGATTTGGCTCGCCTCCGTCTCTCCTCTGCGTCCTTTTCTTTCCCAAATGTCATCTCTGGATGACAGTGCTGTAGTATCAAAGAGCAAAGCCTTCTCATCTTTTTGTTCAGACATATCACAGCTTTACAAGAAAAAGGAGGCAATTCTCCACAGACATTAGGCTGAAGAAGCCATAAAACAGTTGATATACTTACATCCAATGTCCTGTTAGGAAAGGGACGAAATCAGCTATACAAACACTGAATCAGTTTTGCTAATTCTACATATTTATGTGGTTGTTAAAGTTTGTCTGTTGCTGTTAGGATGATTAGTTGAATGGCTCAGTATAGATTGATGGTGTACATGAAAGTACTACCAGATCTGGGATGTGACCCAGCTTTGAAATGATTAACTTCTGTTGTTGATCCAAATCCAGGCTCTCCATGTTCATCCCTGGAGTCTGGGAATACTCTTGTTGTCCTCAGCTAAACACTCCTGACAATTTCCATCCATCAGGTTAACCTAAGAGCAGAGATTTACCATTAGAAAGTAGATGGCTTTTTATGCAGTGACTTGCAAAATTATTCCTACCTCTTTATTATTATTATTCTTTTTTTTGGACCATGGCAATCACAAACCTTGGTTTATTGGACAGATTTTGAATGTGGAAAATCAATAAGTGGTGCATTTAAAAAAACACATTAAGTCTAAAGAAAAATCAAAAGTTTGGGATGAATATGTATTCAGCCTACTCTATTATGATCCACAACACTTCATAAGTCGCAGAATTTGTAATCAGTTGTGTGTATTTTAATCTAGTTTTTTAGGGAACATTATAGAAAATTGCATCTTAATGACCAAGACACACACTAGAAAGGCCAGAAATAAAGTTGTAGATTCACTTAAATCAGAGAAGGCAAAACTTTGGACAAACTTTTGAACAGCCCTGAGAACAATGTTCAAAATGATGAAGAGTCAGGGGGTCTGGTAAGGTTAGACTGCAGATGAATGTTTTGTACCACAATCAAACAAAACCACATCACCCTCTACCTGTCCTCTCCCTCCCATCAAACACACACTACCCAGACTCCCACTCCAATGTGAGCCCCAAAGCTGGGAGAGACATAAAAACACTTAAAAATGTAATTGCAGCAAATGTTGGTTCCTGCAAAGTATTGGCTCACAAAGACCTAACCCTAACCCTGTGGTCATCACACAAAATGTGCAAAAATTAAAAGGGTGTGGGTACTTCAAAGTTTTGCAAGATGCTGAAACTCTGAAAGGGCTTTACTTGAAAAGGAAGAAGGATTTCTGAGCACACATATCTTTATACCTCTCAGGTTACAATTGTGTAATTAGCACCTCGTTGCAAACCTTACACACTGAAATCACGGTCCTGTCTAGACTGTCAGAGACCAAGATGAAAGTCTGAGCGTGCTCTCTTGAAAAGTGAAGTACTTTGAAAAGCAGCAGGCGGAAACATCGATAGGTGGTAGCAGCTCAACAGACAGTGCTAACAAAAAAGATTTGATAAGGCCTCTCTGCCTCGTTACAGAAGAGAAAGTCTCTTTGGTGACACTTTATTTGAAGGGGTGTGCATAAGACTGACATGACACTGTCATAAACATGACGTACGTAACACCTGTCATGAACATGAAGAAGTCTTTATGTATGTTTATGACAGTTGTCATGAAGTGTCATTCAGTAAATAATGACACTTTTTATACAAAGTTGCATTAAAAGTCCATTAAAAGCGGCAACTTTGCATGATTTTGTAAATCATGATAATTTAATGGAAAGTTGGCATTTTTCAATGCAACTTTTAGAGAAACTTTGTATTGAAAGTGTCATTATTTACCGAATGACCCTTTATGACAACTGTCATAAACATTCATAAAGACTTCTTCATGTTCATGACAGGTGTTATGTCATGTTTATGACAGTGTCATGTCAGTCTTATGCACACCCCTTCAAATAAAGTGTGGCCGTGTCTTTCTGTTGTTTATCAGAAGGGTGCTGATCATAAACCGTTGCTTCATGTCAGGGCAAGTTTACCTCTGCTGACCAAGGTGTGATTAAGGAAATAAATGACACACACAAAAGAGAGTTTGACCAAAGATGCAAGTTTTATTTTGAAATGTTACTTTTCTGATGCACATTATTTTTTCTTAGCATTGTCTTTATATAAAGCTGTGCTGCTGTGTTGTTATCTTTTGCATTGTATTCGCTGGAGGACCTAATCCTCTCATTTTCCCTTGCTTCATAATGTTTGTTATTCTACCAAGCAGTGGAAGTATGTCAAAAAGCTCCTCGCACGGCGATGTGTTAGGAGCTACCTGAACAAAAGTGGGTTTTCTGTTTGTCTTTTGGCTCAGAGGACGTAATCAAGCCTCGAGCAGGAAATGTATTGTCTGACTCAAGAGTGCAAATTAAACACAGGCATGGCTTGTGTGCAGGGGTGTGCAGGGCGAACACAATCCTGCCAGAGAAAAGAAAACAAAAAGAAGTAGGCTGAACTTTTCACACTTGAACACACAATCTGCTTTAGTGTTTACCCCCGTTATATCGTGAAAAGAAGCTCGACAACTTGTCATCTCCTGCTGGACACCTATAATAACCCTGGCAGCAGGGTGCTGGGCTCTGCCAGCTCGTTGTTTTAGACCAAATCACAGAATCCACACTAAATCAGACACCAAATGTGATGGAGAGAAAAAAAAGAGAGAGAAACATCTGCCAAGTCAAAGTAAAGTCTTTATGCACTGAGCAAACCAGTCAGTTCATTTATGCTTTGGACACAGGATGTTAAATGAGGTTGTTTACTGAGGTAATGCCTACATCTAGTCACTCAAAACCTCAGTCACATTCAAATCGGAGAAGATCCGAGTCTTCTGGAAACATTTCATTTCCTATTAGGGATGGGCTGGTTGATTCCAGACCATGAATCCTAGCATAGGCTCTTTCAGGCTGTCATACATTATTTTAACCTTTACCTGCATGATGGAAACCTCCCTCCTAAAACACGGTATGTTTGGATCATAGTTCCGAAAGTAAAAACTTGTTCTGTTCTTGCCTGAAGTCTCTCCTGATCTTTTTCATTCTCTCTAATGTGAAAATCACAGGCCTGATTGTAATTTACAGCACAGGAGTTTCACCTTGTTTCCAGCAATTTTCTGTTGTCACAACTCACTCTGAAGCATGCCTTCTTGGGGAACAAACCTCCCTGAAGACAGAGCCTGATTACAACAAGCAGACAACAATAACAAGGCAAACTTGGTTTAATAAAACGTAAGAAAAAGAGAAAGATTTATGAAGGCTACATAGTAATTTCTACATCTTTGTTTCCTACGCAATAGAATTGCAGATTGCAAAATATTAGAATGATACGTAAAATTAACATTGCTATTTAAAGATTTGTCTGAAAGGCACAAAACCTACTAAAGCTCATCGCTCTGTGAACGCTTAGATGTTATTGCTCCTCTGTAGAATATTGTGACTTTTCCCGCCTGCCGGTCAGAGTCACAGCTGCTCTTATGAAGGGCATGTGACATTTACTCTCGCTGAAAGCTACCAGACATTTTGTTCATCATTGTTCGAGTTTCTTTGTAGCTCTTATCAGTTTATCAGAGTACTAAGTAGTCTTTATAGCGGCACTCGTTCTCAGACTTTCCCTCTTTGTGAAAGGATAAAACAGTGTCGTTTGAAAGCTGTTCTGTCTGCTCCACCCTGAAAAATCATTGCCTTGTAAACATTTGTCTTGGAATAACAATAATAGTGTGAATGTTACAAAGCGTTCAGATCATTTATATACTCTTGCTACTGATATGACTATAACAATATACTTTTAAGCTCATTCAAATTGGGAAACATTAAACTATTCCAGGATATGGTAATAAGTCTAGCTATTTAAAACTTTTATGCTTCATTATGTTTCCCAAAGGAATTTCTTGTGGCAGTTTTTAAATTACAAATTATTGTGTGCTTTCTACAACCACTCAGTTTTTGCATGAAACACCAAGAAATTAGAGTATTTCTAAATTCTTGTTTCCTTTAAATATTGTATAATCTTTTATAATAAATAAAAATATTTATTTGTATCCATCAGAAGGGAAACCTAACCACTTTCCGTGCTTTTATAGCATATTAGCTTGTTTTTCCTATTATCTTATCACCTTATTTTGTTTGCTAACATGCTAGAATTTGAATTTTGGCTACGGCTACATTTATTTTTCCTTTGACAAGTATTTAGATGCACTTAGTGGCTCATTCTAAAAAAGAACCATCAAAAGTATTTAGTGACTGTATCTAATTAATCTTTTTTAAGACTTGTAAAACCACATGTCCTATGACTCATGTAAGTAGCAAAATTGCTACTGGCTAGTCAGAGTGGAATGTAAAAGTGGCGTTTTCTTTGTCGAAATTAAATCGTTGAATTAAAATGAACCAATGATTCTTTTTTATCTGCTCAGGTTTTTCACGTATATTATAGATTAAAGAAATGTAGTAAAAAAATTAACAAACATTTAATGTTTTGAAGTCTTATTGTCAAGGTTGCGTATGTGATGTTAAATTAATAATATCCCCTCAGTTTGATAATGTAGTCTTTTTTTATATGGATGGAGGAATATGGATAATGAAATAACATAAAGAAAAAAACTTTTTACAATAGTCAAAATGAGGCTATGTGTCTGGCAGAGGATATGAAAGGGCTGTTTACATGCTTCTTTCTTCAGGCTTGTTAAAGTGGCAGATCGATGATGCTTTAAATCAATGTTCCAGCACCACTGCAAACCCCATAAAACCCATTAGTGAATTAAGATAGACCACTGCTCTGCCTTCAGGTCCTTTCCATTTGATGAATGGGAGACAGAAAAAGAAAAAACTGAAATAAAACAAAAACAAAAAGTGGCAAACAAGAAGGTGTGAAAAACAGTGACAGTTAAAGGCAATAGCAAAGACAGGAGGTAAGAATTACTGCTTTTTGATTCAAACACTAAAGCGACCTTTACAAGGCTCCTGGGTTTTCTGCTACTATAATTCACCCCCATCTTTTTGCCTCGCAGAAACACACAACCGGGTTAGAAATCATCCCCCCAAAAAACAATCCAGGTGGGGAGAAAATACTTTGAAATTTACCCCAAATAGGAACAATGTTTCAGTCATTCTGCTGTAAACTCCTTTAATGCTCTTTTTTTTTTTTACTTTTATTTGATTGTAACTCATAAACTTTCCATAATACCTGGAACCTTCAGGGTGAAGTTTTTGAACATTTTCCATACGTATAT
>CAEGAF010174861.1:0-103088 GCA_903067075.1 Micropoecilia bifurca | reverse complement strand
AGACATGTTTTACAGCTCAGGACTATCCCAGGAAGATCTAAGTCACCATCTGTAAACACATACTTGATTAAAGAAGATTTAATTGTCTCCACAGTTTCAACTAATTTGAACACTAAACTTCTAAATAGCAAATCTAGTACTATTACAAATGTAAGAATGATAACAAACATAATTTTTCTAACAAACGTTATGGTGGAACACTTTAGGTTTGATTTATTAATTTTACAACCCGGCAATAAAAAGAAAAGAAGTACAATGTACTTTCATTTTATCATAATGAAACCATATTCTTTATACTGAAACTGATAAAAAGAATAAATAAAGTCCATCACTTTCCTTTTCGTAGGTTCTACAGAATATCTTTTATTCACTAAGCTGCATGACTTTCACTTTTTCATATCTGCATCCATAATCTGGGGCTACTTGTTGTTGATACAGTTATAAAGTAAAGCCTTTAAATAGCACCTGAAGCACGCAAACGTATACTTCAGAAAAACTTCAGGCATTTTTATTTTAAATTAAAACAGCGACCAAAACTGGAGGATGTCTACTGTTGGTAATTGTTCTGGGATGAAAGTAGCTGAATCTATGTGTTTACATGGAAAGTGTGTCAGTAGCTGCGGTGTTAATAGATTTCCGTCCCTTGCGCTTTCCAGCACGTTGGTCTCCTGCTGACGGCTTCACACTTCGCTTTAAGCACATAGGTTGGAGTAGAGCCTTCTTAACACTGCGAGCATTTGGTTAATGTACCTCATTACTCCCCCTTTGAGCTGATTTTCCCTTTCCATTCACTTGCTGCTAAAAATGCACCCTCTGAAATTCCACGTCTCACACGGGCCATTGATGTTTATGCTTGCAGACGCAAATTGTTTAACTCCACATAGACGTATTTGTATCCTAATTCTCTCCCTGAATGGAAGAAGAGGGAACTGGGGATACATGTGGAAAAACCTTGTGTTATTAATTACACTCCGTGTTCCGTCTTAATTTTTTGCTCTCATGGTCTGCTACCTCGTGTTTTCCTACCAGTCGGTGTTGTTCCTGCTACCTCTTGCTCTGTTCTGCTGTTTGTTGTACATCCCTTGTGTACGCTCTTGTCTTTGATTTGGTCTTTTACGCTCTCTGTTAAGTATCAGAGAATACTCCTTCCACCATGCTGCCTGCCTCTTCCTGCCTCTCAGCTTCTTTCTCGTTCGCTCTGTAGATATTTGTGTTCCTGTATCTGTGCCTCTCTCCTTTACTCTGTTTCCTCTCATCCCCTTCCCACACACACTCCCTGTCCTTGCACTGTGGGTAGAGCATGTGTGCATAGAAGCACTTGAGACAACTTTTTTTTTTTTTCCTAACTGGCAAGCCACTTAGCAGCTTTATATAGCACGTACCCAAGAAGAGGATTAACAGCAGGAAACATCAACAGACTGGGCATGCACTGAGAGCGAATTCACATACACTCCTGCACAATTCACACTCATGCTAACACACTACAGTCATTGTATTAGAGCCAACCACACCATGGACTTTTCATGATACATTATGCTAGCCATCCAGCTGATGCTCTTATCCTTATGGGATTGTAGTATACAGCAGAGGGTAGCTTTTCATCACACAGAGTGCGCAAGGCATATTTGACTTTGAAAAATCCACTGGAGTCTGTGAGGCTCTGCCTGTTATTTCATCACATCTTTTTTGTCCCAGTCAGGTGAGGCAGGCCGTGTCGGTTTGGTGCTTGTGGGGCATCGTTCACAGCCAACTCTCCGCTTAACTCTACAGATCAGAGAGAAATTGCTCACGTTTGTAGCCTCAGAACACGAGACGTGTTCTCTCTCTCGCTCTCTCTCTGGTCCATTCAGGCATAAGTCCCGCACCTCCCAAGCGTGCACACACCCGTGTACATTCTTCATTATCATTCCAGAGCTGATAGGCACTAATTATCTGCCTTGGCTCTGATTAGTCTCTCTGTAACAAGCTAATTAGATGGAGCCTTGTAAAATCATCTCCACCATTACCACAGAGACATGTTTGGGAAAGACACCAACAAGCAGAAGGCAAGGAATGTGTCCTGCATCGCTCCCTGCAAAGATTTTATAGTTAACTAAATGTTAAGTGCTAGAGCTCTGATTTCTTTTTGATTAAGTGCTTTTTAACCCCCCTTCTACTTTGCAGCAGAATCTTTATCCTTTCTCATTATTCATCATGAAAGGATTGTTCCGTCTTCCAGGGCAGGATGATCTGGCTTAAAGTGCATAAATTGCCGCTGTCAACATTTTAGGAGATAACATCAGAACATTGATTGGTTTTTCTGCCCACACGATACAGTGGCTATTTATCCAAAACGAAGTGCCGTCACAGTCTAGCCTGAACTTTTTCCTCCTCAGCAGAGGAACTTTTAAACCCCAGAGGAGAAAGTTAGATTAATTCCTTCCTCCAGCTCTTCCTTTCTCTGTTATTATCCTTAACAATCCCTTTAGGAGCTGTCACACACTTTTTAGCTTTTGTATTTAGATGTGAATGCTCCAGAACTAGTGCAGAGCGTGTTAAATTGCATTTTCTATCAAAAATTAAATGTAAACCATTTAGAAAAAAAAGAATTGTGATCTCTACGTCTGTTTTTCAAGTGGTGAAAGGAATTAGACTGAGCAAATCGAAATAAGAAACTAGCACAGAAAGAAACGGGAATCAAATCAAACTATAAAACAACCTAAGATTCTAACATTTAGCAGCATCTATCTTTCAATTCTGAAAACCTTCCCTGTCCATACTGAATAAAGATTCCCCGCTCCAAGATGCTACCCATGCCATGTTTCAGTATAAGAATTCCAGCTCTCTTTTGCAGTTCTGTCAGTTCAGGTGGATGGACATGTGTGCAGCTTCGTCTGTCCACCCATCCAGACCAGATATAATCCCAATGTATTCCCAGGCCAGCTGAGAAACATAGTCTCTGCAGCATGTCCTGGGTCTGCCTCTGGGTCTCCTCTTGGTGGGACGTGCCCAGAACACGTCACCAGGAAAACATCCAGGAAAGCATCCAGGAAACATCTTAACCAGCCACCTCAACTGGCTCCTCTCGACATGGAGAAGCAGCAGGTCTACCCTGAGCCTCTCCTGGACAGCCAAACTTCTCACTCTATCTTTAGCGGAAAGCCCAGACACCAATGTTTTTTATTATTATTATTATTTTTCAAAACTGACATGCCTATCAATAACAGGTGCACCACGGATTGCGTTAACGGAATAATTTCGGTATTTGATTGTTTTGTTTTTTTTCTTTAAACAAGGATGGAACAATCTAAAGGCCGTCCTTTATTTTGAAGGATTACAATTCATTCACACACGCAGCCATATCTAACTTTATGTACAGAGTACATCACAGAGGTCAGTCAGTAAAAAAGAAATATTCCCATCTGAGTATCAGCTCTGACTTGGACACTGAACGGTATGCATCTCGCTTTCCAGGAGTGTGTCAAGTGAAGAAGGAACAAACTCTATGGGATTTTTTGCCGACTTCTGACCACTTCAACTGGAGAAATGTTCCCCAATTTCAAAATTTTGGCTGAAGGTTTACTTGCAATTCCAGAATTCCAATTCCTATGGCTGCAGAGCACGGATTCATCCTTCAGATTAATATCAAAACCCTGAGATATTTGATTATATGTACAAGCTGATGCGTAGCTCATGTCCACGTTCATATTAAATGTGATTGTTTCATTTGATTGCTTATATATGGTTACTGAGGCCACAGTATGTATTCATTTGCTTAATATGTTATGATGGCACAATGTGTATTTTTGTTGAACATTAATTTAACTGAACAAAAATTGAATGCAGTTGTATGGGTAAAAATAGATTATGACAGGATTCTCTTTGACAGCATCTGTCTAAATGATGGACCACACAAAAGTCTCGCACAACCACTGATCTACACAGACATACAATTTCACACAGGTTGACTGTCTGGAAGGAAATTGCACTAGAATTGATGTCGGGGTATCAGATTAGAAAACTGAGTAGTGTTGTGCTACACTTTTCAGAATTTTATTCGTAAAAGATCTTGCAATCTATGTATATTTTTGTTCTTCACAATTATTCGCAACTTCATGTTGGCCTTTCTCAATTAAATAAACTGAAGTCTGTGATAGTAACACGACTAAATGTGAAAACATTCGAGGAGAAAGTATACCTTGAAAGGCAAGATATTTATTTCTTGAATGGAGCAGTTACAAAAGGAACATAGCTCTATGTAGCAGACCTTGTTGACTTAGCATAAGACTTTATGTATACAACATAAACCAGTTTACATCAAAGAGCTACTGACTCAGAGTTCAGGTAGTGACAGGATACATCACAAATTCTTCTTTTGTCTTGGATTTAAAGCACACGTGTTGCCTGTGGACAGTTCTTGTTACATAACAGGATTTATAACCCATAGCTACTTTTAGCTTTCAAGGTACCAGTGTGTTTTTGTGTCCACTGGTGTGTGTTTGTCAGAGAGGGACGTGGAGGTAGAGGGAGATGTGTGAGGATTGCAAGTATGTTGTCACTTTGTGATAACTTGCTTTGATGTCAAAACTTTTGCGATCCCGTTTTAATCTGTTGGTGCATGTGTTTGGGAACATGTTTGTCTTGGCGGGGAATTTTTTCTTCTCTGTGGTGAGGCAGATGGCCTTAGTGGATGGCAGCCCGCTGAACTGCTTGGCAGCTCTTCTGACATTCTTTAATGCCATGTTGACACATGATCACAGTCAGTATTTGTGGAAATACTGTCTTGTGCTCACAGATCTGTGAATCACTTCACTTGAGGCAACAGATATACATATTGAGGCTCGTGACGTTAACAGGAGTATTTTTTTCCCAACATCATTTCTATTTTAACATGTGCAAAGCATTAAATAATTTCAGCTTGAATCAATGCTTAGTATGCTCTTGTCATAAGGAGAAGTACTTGCATGCAGCCTCTCTTTGGGTGCTGCTGTGCTCTCTTGAAGTCAGCCTCAGCTTAGACAGAGCAAGTTGGTAATTGGATTCCTAGAATCTTCTTATTCACTTCAGTGAGACAGCATGCAGGCGACAAAGTGCCTGCTGTCTTGAGGCGTCAACCATGCATTCCTATGGGAAGATCAAGGTAGCATTACCAAGACTTGCTAGATGAGACTGTGGCTGAGGCTCTCTCCCATCGGTTGCTGTAAGTCTGATTGGGAAACTTGATGTAGAACTAATACATGGCTTCACATCCACCATCCTCCACCCTGGCAATGAGGAGTTTATTCTAAACATCTGGATAAATACCAGATCAATTTTGTTTTTGTACATACTTTGAACCATTCAATTTATATTTGTGGCACACTATATTAGCGGCACACCACACCATTAATAGTGATATGCACTGTATTAGTGATGTATGATTGGTGATTGCCCATTACAAAAACCCATCACCTGTATCTCATTCCTTCACACTGCACAAGGGCAAATCCTAGCAGGTTTGTTTGGAACTTTAACGCTGTGAGATTAATTGGGGAAAGTTAATCACGGATTTCCAAGTGATCCTGAATTAAGAAGACGGTGACTTGCAAATATTCGTCGCTACAAGTTAAAGCTACCGCCACACAGCAAAGTTTGCAGCCTTCACTTCACTCCGGATCAGCTTCTTCAGTCTAAAGCTACCGGGGGAGACGGGTGGCAAATAAAGGAGCCGTCCGTGTGTTATTTCCATGGAATCACTTCTGTATTCAGCCTGAAAAAGCGAGTTTATGGGAACAAGTGAGCAGCAGACCAGGTCCATAAAGCCGAGCAACTGATCCGCCTGTACACACTGCTGTAAACGCCATTCTATTTGAGCTATTCACAAGGAGCAGGCAAAAGTAATAAAACAAAATAACACGTAGACCTTAAGGAACACGGCCATATCGAGGCTCACTGCAGAAAAAAAGACATTCGGAGCAGCCAGACAGCACCCGGATTAGCATGACGGACCATCTCAAAACTAAGCAAATATTCAGAAAAATAATCGGGCTAGCGGTGTAAAACGCTGGGTTCTGCGCTCTACGTAATTTTAAAAAAATACGTATGTATTAAAATTTTCCCTACGTCCTAAAACTAGACAGATAATCTGTGAAAATAAATAAATAATTCAAGCTCCTCCTTGTATTATGCTAGCACAAAAAAGCTAGCCATGCTCTTAGGCCGTTTTGATTTACTAACTCAGTATTGCTTATTTTAATACAGCCTGCATTTAACTCTAAATGAATGTTTAATTTTTTTTAACTTGACATTATTTGATATAGGGAGTGCTGTGAGATTGTTTTGACTTCATTTATAATTTAGGGTGTTGAGAGTTTATACTGTATTACTGATTACACGTTTTTCAGCTGTCCTTTTGACTGAATACTGCTGAATCACGCCTGCAAGTTTTTGAATGTTTTTGTCCAAATTAGGTGTTGGAAAATCACATAGGAGCATTTATACCTAAAGCTTTAACCAATATTTAACCAAAACCTCAAACAATATTCGGCTGAGTATTTGATCTTGATCCCAAAAGGTCTTGATTGTATTTTTGACCCCTCTGCAAGGTAAGATAGTGTCCATCCATCCATCCATTTTCTTTGCACCCTTTATCCCTTAATGGGGTCGGGAGGGTTGCTGGTGCCTATCTCCAGCTGACGTTCCGGGCGAGAGGCGGGGTTTGCCTCTTGCAAAGATAGTGTGAGATAGTGTGTTTTTTTTAATTGGTGGGTTTTCTACTCCAGATTTAACTTTCAAGCATAATTCACATTGCAACATTATGAATCATGAACTTTGTGAAGGGCATTCAAGAAGCTACTCACAACCAGTTTTTGATAATTGTCTCTTTAGAACATATATTGTGTCCACGTTGAAACTATTTAGCTGTACATTCAAGGCAAAGCTGAAGAATAGCACTCCCTCATTTCTCCATCCACCATCTATAATAATGCATCAACATGGCAGTAGAGAATGCTGACCAAGAAAGCAATGCTGCTCAAAATTGACTCCTTAGCTCAGTTAAACTTTGCAGCTTCTCACATGGACAAACCGAATGTTTTTTGGAGAAAAGTTTTAATTTAACCATTTGGCATCGTAATCGAGAAGCTGAGTTTTTAAAACCAAAGAGCAAGCTACCAACTGTCAGTAATGTTGGTGGGGCCATTATGCAGAAGGCCTGTTTTACTGCCAGGACTGCTGTTGTATTGTACAAATAAAGACACAAGAATACCTCCAACTTCAACTTTACCACAAATCAACTAGTATATAGTAAAAACACAATATGATGTCCAAACAGGACAAACTTAATAGCCCCCCTTCCCCCGACACACACACACACCCTCTCTGTTGTCCTAAAATATTAAACTCCAAACATTCAATCATAGTTTTGACCTCGGAAGGTCAGGTCTTTGTCTTGGTTTTGGCCTTGGAGAGTGTGGTCTTAGTCTTGGTCTTGGAAGAATGCGCCTTGACTCCATTCCAGGTGGGTAAATAAATACATATTTTAAAGCGTTGTGGATTAAAAATACAGTAAATTCACCAAAATTTTACTTTTAATGCTCAAATACATAGTTACAAGCCCTACTTCATTAAAAAACTGTCAATAGGAGCAAATGTAAACTCCTGACTTGATTGTATACCTCCTCTCATGTATCAAGAATAACATGCTAGGAATGATGACTTTGAAAGAGGAGAGTAACCCTTAGCACAAACAATCAGGGAAGATTACAACGTTAAGACTGATATTTTGAATTGGATTTGATAGGTCTCTGGGTTAAACCTGGACTGTATTGGGATTAGTTCAGCACAACTTACACAAGAAACACTGACATTTATTACTATCCTACCTGATGTATGTGTTTCCATCTACAGGAGAGGATTTATCTCTCACATACTCATACTCTTAGTTGAGTGACTGTTGGTACTTCATATTTCCCTGGTTACTTGTCTCTCCTCCAAACACATATAATTACATGACAGCTGCCACTTTTTGTAATCGCATCTCTGCCACTGTCTCTGCACCGTCCTCCAGGCCCAGACTGGTACCTGAACAAGGTGAAGCTGACGATCACTGATGTCAACGACAACGTCCCTGAGTGGAATATGAAGCCATACCCATACCTGGCTGTTGTGTCTTCCGAGGCAGCGGCAGGGACATTTGTCTACCAGCTGCAGGCTGTTGACGAGGATGAGGGCAAAAGTGGAGAAGTGGAATACTTCTTGTCAGATGGTAAGCTTTTTGTTGCTCTAACACACAACAATACACAACACATATAGAAGTAAAATACATTGTGCTGTTGGTAAAAAAAAAGACATGGTAGGTTTTAAATGTATGAAAATGAATACGCCCAGGTTGACACCAGCACAGTTGTTCAGACAAAAAGCCACAGGCATGCAGATTCACTCATGCATTCATACACTTTTTATGTGTCCATTAGATTATTTATCCTTTTTTTACCCACTTTCTCTTTCTACCTCTCCATATCCATCCCACTTTCTCTTTCTCTCTCCTGCAAACACAGCCACTATCACACAATCCCACACACAGCCAGAGGCCTTCACAGATTTGTTTATGCACTTTTCATGCACTCTTGTCTGTCTGCTTCTCTCTGTTTCATACAGGGAGTCATGCAAGCACACATTCACTCATACACAAACACATACAGCGGGCTGCTGGAAGCCTGCCACAATAGTGGACCCCCTGGTGGCTAAAGGGATTGAGGGCTGCTGGCAGAGATTGGGGGATGTGCTGATGTTGCTTGTGGGGTTTACTGATTTACCCTGACTTGTGGTTTAACTGTAATCAGGACATCCCACAGCGTCCTCATTCTGAGTTGAAACCCCAGTTGCACCAAGTGCTGATTGTCTTTATAACTGTGCTAAGGACTCTTTAAAGTAGTGGGGTTTGTCAACGGACATTTAAATCAGTTCAGCCAAACGAACTTCTCTTCAGAGTAATTTCAACTCCCTGTTTGGATTTCATCCATATTTGTCTAACCCTCTTATCCACTGCTTAACATTAACACTGTTATGGGATGTCATCAGATGAACTGACCTCTTGATGACCACAGTTTGACCCAATTCTTTAGAAATTGCCAACAGCAGAGCAAGTGAAATCCCCTGTGGAGTCTTCTTGTGAAAGTATTAAAGTTTGGACCTATGATTGCCATTAGATAGAATGGGGGTGGGGGGGAGAGACTGTGTATTAGAGTGTTGTATGTGATTTTCTTGACTCCAGGTCAGTTCAACTCTTTGTCAGTTTGTACCTCCACTTGGTGGACAGCCATTAGATGTTTGTTTAAAAAAGGGAAATAAAGAAAGTGTACCCGTGTACTTAAGCCATGGCAAATCAGTTTATATTTTATTGCATTTCCAAGTGTTTTCTGAATTTATCAAACTGAAAACTTTCTGCTTTAAGTCAGTGAGGATTATCAGAAATATTTTGATTGTGTAAATTTCAGAATAAGTTTACACACAGAAAGATTATTATCCCTTCAAACAATTTGGGAAAGCTAAAATTATGCTGATGCCGAGACTCTGTAAGACTTTGATATAATGAACTGCAGCATTTGAGTTAAGTTAGTTAAGCACAGCTGGGGAGGTATTTAAAGACAACACTGCACACACACACACACATGCTGGTTTCTTGCATAAGATCATGAGAAAGTCAACAGAAATTAAAAATCATCACAAGGTACAATTTCCAGAGGTCTTAAGGTTCCACACTCATCTGTTCAAACTGTTTTAACACAAGTATGAATATAATCGAAATTTCTTGCTCAGTGAAGTTATTTTAATAGGAGATTTGGCTTCTAAAAATGCTTGTTTCAGAATTGAGTCCAAATAATTCTTTCTTCAGGTCTGCCAAACTGTGAGCTTCACAGACTGTCTCTCCACTATTTTATGTATTTTGTCTGGCCAATATGGTATTTTTCAAAAAGCAGTTTGTGAACAGTATTTTAACCAATTTCGATGTAAAACATTTATCTCTGGCTGAAAATATAAATGTTCATTGTGTTATTTTTGCATTGCAAATAAACTCAACGTCAGTGCATATTTTCTTTATAAGACATTATTGGCCACACCTATTCAAGCAGAACCATAAGATTACAGACATCACAAAATCAACCTGTCATAGCTAATTAAAGCTGGTGTATATAACTTTACAAAAATATGAATTTTATATATTTGTTAAAACTGTCACTGTGTCATGGAAGTATAGTATGAGACAGACATTCTGTGAAAAAACAAGCCCCTCTGCCTTCTCCCAATGCTCCCAGTGTTAAGAGAAATACACAGCTCAGTCAGAAACAAAGAATCACAGCAAGGAGGAGGATCTTAGTACTGTCAATCACCTCATGTATGCGCTACTCACAGAATCTTCTTACTCTCTGCCATGCTACAATTTCTGTCAGCAGTGCCAGTTGAGAAGTCTCAGACTAGTTGGTATTGCCACTGATGATAGTGGATAAACAGTTTTTCTGGTACAGTAAAGATCTACTAAATGTCTTAGCACATTTAGTAGTGGGTACACGAGGTTGATGGTCATGTTTACTGAGTTGGAAAAAAAAGCATATTTTTGATTGTTCCTCAGTTCTTTATTTGCTCTGGAACAAAGAGATGTTAGCAATGCATTTTTGATAACATATCTCATATCACTTGTTATGGTTTTACAATTGTGTAGTAAGCACTGGATATTTTGTCTTTGTGCTTCTAAAAATCTATTTCTTTCATTCTTGATTGGATACAATTTTCTTTTTCTTTAAACTTTGATGTGGTCCTTTCTTCAAAGATTATTTTTTCTTCCATGTCCTGGTTTCCATGCTAACGGCCCTTATGCTTTCTGATGCCTATGACACATTGTTACCTTTGTTGATGCAGTATTCCTACCAGCTATCAGTGTTAAAATTTCATCACACCAATGGTCGAAACCCTTATGCATTACTCTGAGGAAATGTAGAAATGCCAAAAATTATGAAACATCCCATGCCAATCATTCTTATGAAGTGTGTGATAATTTACCCTTAAAATATACAGCCATAGAAATAAAAGAATATAAAAACACAAATTAAATTACTTGAGGTACATGAGTTACATTTAAAAAATGTCCATCATTTTTGCACATCAGTGCACACTTGACTGTAAAAGTGATTTAAAAACCTTAAAAAGTAAAAATAATATTTTTGTTGCAGCATAATCTAACAATGACAACTTGGGCAACATTTTCTTTAAATAAATGTATTTGAGGCCTTTTTTCAGTTACAGTTATCCATCCATCCATTTTCTTCCACTTATCCAGAGTCATTTACAGTTAATTTCTTTTGAAACTGATAAAAGTTTCTGTGGTTTTCTAATTGCCAATCAACAACCTTTTATTGAATATAAATCTAAATATGAGTTGACAAAAATGTCCATAATTTTTGCTGTCATCTATGGAGCATAAAAATACAGACCAGGGTTTTTTTTTCAGCTTTTAGAGAATTTCAGCACAGAGTGCTATCTGCGGTCACTATATCCAGGAAAAGACAATTATATGTTGTCTACATACTAATAAGTTGTACAAGAATGATCCTAGAAAAAATAATAAATAAATAAAAATACAATTTCTATCCTTTGATCACATAAGTATGAAGTGTTTGATGTAAATTCCTTGGACTGTAACATTGAACAAACCTCGGCCAAAAAAACTCTTGGTAATTTTTGGAAAATCACATCATGCTCACTGCTTTTAAAACCTTGTTAGGATGCAAGGCATCATGACGTTATAAACATAACAGGGTATTTGAAATTTAAATTAGGTAGAGTCATTAAAATGAAAATGGATTGGGTATTTCAACTTAATTATCCGAGACATTAGGCAAAATGAACTCCTGAATAGTTCACCAGACAAAAATTTCTTCCATAGCAATCTCAGCACCCCTGACCTAAATCCTATGGAAAATCTGTGGAAGAAGCTACAAAAAAGAGTGGACCAATTCTCTGGACAATGTAGAGAAATTGTGTAAAGATAAACTGTCAAAGGCCAATATCTCTGAATGCTGCACCTTAGTGAAATGTAGTAGAGCAGTAAGTGCTGTCCTAATGGCATAAGATTGTCCCTCTAGTTATTTTGTCAAAAACAATTATTTCTTTAAAGATTTTTATTGCGCAATCTTTTTGAGGAGCGCCAACAAATCTGACCGACTTTGTAACTCATTCGGGGTCATTCCCATACTCTCTTGTTGCTCTAAGTACTCAAGTGTACATTTATATCTAAAATGGGTTTCCAACCAAACGTGATTTGTTCCTTTTGAGCAATGTTTTCAGCACCCATCACTGAAAAGCTGTTTTTAAGAATTACTATATCCAATTCACTCCATATTGTTGCCAGTCTTTTTTATTTTTTAATTTGTGAGGCATTGGAGGAAAAAAAAATCAATGTGTCCAATACCAGATGGGATGAGAACCACAGAGGGCCTGGCAGCTCCGTTGCAGATGATTTGCACGGAATTATTTTGATCTTCATACAGGATTTACTGCCATCAAGAATTACATTTTTTACAAGGTCTCATTTTGATTTCATCTCTTGTATGTCCACCCCTATTAGAGTAAATGCATTTGGTAATGATCCTCTGTGGGGTGTTTTTTTCCGACTCTCCATCAACAAATACCTCACCTGTATTGCTGAAAGTTATTTTTCACAAGGTTTTTAAGTGTGTCTGAAATTTCCTTCAGTAAACTATTTTCTAATTTATATATAAATATTATATGAAGCAGTTGTATCTAACACAATACCATCATGGGATAATCTTGACTGAATGTACTTTTCCTTACACAGACGGTTCACAAGCAGTTCAAAAAGCGGATCTCCCCAAGTCACAAACCGCTGGTGTCGGCATACTTATGATTGAATTTATATAGCAAACATGTATTCAGGCAACAAACATGGTTCTTCAGTAAATAATCTCCCTCAAATGCATTTTCTGCAAAATTTCTGTACCAAGACAAATGTTTTATGGACTATCTAAATAAGTTGATTGTGTCATTGTTGGCTACAATGAGACATAATACACCATTTATAGGAATGTTCTGGAATGTCTGGTTGGAAATATTTTGGTTGTTTTGCTTTATTTGAACTCTTCACAGGTCAACATTACTGTCAGCATTCGCTTAAGGGACCTTCCAGCGATTGAGCCTCAAGGCTATAACTGTCTCTGAATCCATTTGGATTACCAGTTAGAGGTCTTCGACATTAAATAAGTGGTAGTTCATATTTATTAGCTTTCAACAATGCAATTTTTCTGTCTTATAAGTGAAAAAATCTGCTAGCCGAGCTCGTACTTTTTTTAAGCAATATTCAAGAACTATTGACTTAAAACAAACTCCTATATCTTGCTGAAAAGTTACTTGTAAATTAGTTTGGTCTTATTTTAAATATGTCGAGTTATTTCAACAAGAAACTTAGACATCACACTTACTCTAACTTTCTAATTTATTATCTGACTTCAATACTTTCATGTACTCAAAATAGAAATCTTGGTAACTTGTGGCTTTTTAGTTAATATTCACAAAAAAATAAATAAAAAAATCTGTTTTGGATTCAGAAACAACAAAAATATTAACTGAATGTTCCCTACAGGTGGTGATGGCTGCTTTGCCGTGGACAAGAAGACAGGCCAGGTTTTGACCACGGGGCTCGTACTACAGAGGGAGAGAGAGTACCTCTTAAGCGTGGTGGCCCTTGATGGTCTGGGAAGCCGCAGCGCACCTGCCATGTTATCTGTAGTAGCAGGGGCCAGAGCGCCGCAGTTTACCAACGCCAGCTACGCCATTTCCATACCAGAAAACACCCCGGAAGGACAGCCGTGAGTTCTGCACATGTGCTATTCTTCTCGTGCAAAAGCAGGGATTCATTTCCGATCTTTGACAGAGAGAATCTTAAAAAAAATTATTTTATTACATTGTTTTTAACGTTGTGTTAAAAATATTTAGCCTTTACAAAATATATTACAGTAATTAGATATCTTTCTGAGGTCTTGCCTTTTAATTAGACTGTTTTTCCCCCCCAGATTAAGCCGCATATTTAGTCACGCTCCGGCACCTTTAAACCAATTGTTGCCACAATAAGACTAATTGCATGACCCAGGAGAACACAGTTTAACAGAGAACATTTCTAATTAAGATTATATTCTTAAAATGAGAATTGTTGGAGGAGTCAAACCTAGATTTTATATTGCTTAAAGGGGAACAAAATAGCTACCTGGGGAAGTTTCTCTAAAAACATTTGACTTCTGAAAAATTACAAACAAACAAACCAAGCAGGATGTGCAGTAAAAACACATATAAACTATGGTTTGCAGTTGAACATATGCATAATAAAGCACTGAGAGAGAGATAAGACTACATGTGCTGTCTGGAAACTAATACTATATTCACACAGCTGCTCTTGATGCTCAATTGAAACATTTTCTGCAATTTCATTTTTGGATGGTCATTTGTACACTGATAATTAAATGTGACTGCAAAGAGACTTCTGTGTGAATGGTTTATGACCTCAAAGCGACTCGTTCCTAAACACTATACAGCTACCTTGCATAGTAATAGCTGCAGCCAAAAATTGCTTATTGACTCTTTGCTTGATCACGTTTTTCACACAATCATTTACTCATTGACTTTCACAGATTTTGAAAACACAAAATTCAGAGAAATACATAGTTATTAGCTAATTGTTACATTGGTGACTGAGCATGTTAATTAGCAAATCCCACTGTTTTTCAAATTAGAAATTGGGTTGTTACTTGTTTGCTGTTGTATGCATAAGTTTGTACTGCAGGTTCTCTGATTTATTTCTTCTGAACTTTTCTTTTGATAAGTTTCTGATAAGGTAAATGTGCTTCACTATCACCTTTTTATCTGTGCTTGATTATATTTCTCACAATTTTCCTTTCATATCAAGCTCGCAAATAATTGATGCCAAAATGTCTTCATTTGACTACAGACAGCTCAAATTCCAGCAGCAGCACTTGTATTACAATTTGACAGCTTTGGATCTAAACATTTGCTCTGTATTGGGACTGAATATATTTAGGTTGTTGTGTTGCTTGTAGATAAACGTCCGACCCAGTCCCAAGCCTTTTGCCGCCTCTAACAAGTTTTCTTCACAGATTTCTCTGTATTCAGCTCCATCCATTTTCCCATTAAATCTGAATAGTTTCTTAATTCCTGTTGACGAAAAGCATGCAGCCACCACCATGTTTTACCCTGTGAGTGCTGTGTTCATTGCTAGTATGCTCCCAAAGTTTAGTCTTGGTTTCATCTGGCATTAGCAGGATTTCCTTCCATGTGGTGCATCCTCTGCGTGACTTATGCCAACTGCACAGGACTATTTTTTCATCTATGGTCTTGATTTATTCAAATCCAAAATAATAAAAAATAATAAAAAATCCAAATAAAATGAACTGACATTGTTCAAAAGTTTGAAAAGTTTCAACTTTTCTTTTCAGCTTGCAACCCTTAGGTTGAAAGCTACTGTAAGTGACTAAATGGACTAAAAAGGGAAGAAAGACTGAGTATGCACTCATATTTGAGCAACTGAATAAATGAAAAAACAAGTCCACAATATCATGCACGCAGGCAATACACATGTGCAGCAGGTGAATTTTCTCACATACTGTTTAAGATTTGTGTTAATAGGCATTCATTTAGCCACACTGTGTACTTGAGCAAGCATTGACAATCATCATCGCACACTATTAGGGGAATACAAACTCTCCCCACAAAGCAAACACTGGTGTCTGCATAATAGTGTGACATTATTACACACAACTGACAAGAACTGATTGACCGTGTTTGTAGCACGGAGGCAATGGAGCATAAAGTAATTGATTTCATTATAGCACACTGCTGATGCAGGAAAAGAGGATTTCGATTCTAATTCTACATGGGCGCAGCTGAAATCAAGTAGCAAAGGCTGCTTTTTTCAATTTCTTTTAATCACCTTCTCTTTGTTCCACAGCTTCCTTGTGGTGTTAGCCATTTCCTTCCAGAAGGAACAAATCAGCTACAGCCTGCTTATCAATCCCAGCAGCCTTTTCAGCATTCAGCAGGACACCGGAGAGATCAGCCTGACCAGGACGCTGGATTATGAAAGTGACCAGAGACGCTACCTTCTGATGGTGCGAGCCAGCGAGGAGCCTGGCAGCCTGAGTGCTGCAACAGAGGTTAGTTTAATTAGAACATGAAACAGCGATCATCAGACAGGACAGGTCACATACCCTTGTCAACTAAACTCAAAACTGAGGTACACATTTATTTTTGTGTACGTGTGTGTGTGTGAGAACAAACAGAAATCCATTATTCTGATTACACAAACTGAAAGAACTGCTTTCAGTCTTGCAACTTTTCATTGGTGTGGCTCTGTCGCATAAAACTAGATATTAAAAGAAATATAGCTTGGAAAGACAACAAAGCAAAGCAAAGCTCATATTTTGTTGTGTTAATTGTTGGAATTTACTGAACTTATGCCAGATGCTAAAATTAGTGTATAGGTCATGTTGTTCATTTTAATGGGGCCGTCCTCCTATTTTGGAAACATTGTGCTCCAGTTATGCAAAATATATTAATAAATCATTCTGAATAAGTGACATTTCTTTCCTTTTTTATATAATCAGTGGCATTTAAACAAACAAAATCAAAGCACAGTCACCCTTATTGAATCAAAGGAAGTCCTGCTTCAAGTGCAGTATCTTTTATGAGTATGTTTTGGTTTTTTTTTTTTTTTTTTACATATTTGTTAAAACTGTCACATGTTGTCATAGCATAGCATGATACAGGTGATATGAGAAAAACCTCTCTATCTAGACAGATAGCCACACTGTCACACCCAGCAGAAGGAAACAAACGCACCCAGTATAACACTTGCATTCTATTGGCTGAGATGTTACCAGGCGCCAATGCTTCTTTGTTCCAAGCACAAGCAGAAAATGATTAGCAAGAGAGCAAAGATGTTTGCAAATGGAGATTTTGATCCGAGCAGAGACAAGTTTTGAGCCCGAAGAGAAAGGGTTTTTTTGAGCCCGAGGAGAAAGGTTTGAGAAAGCACAGTGAATGTTTGAAAGAGAGCAGAGGTTTGAGTATAAGCATTACAAGTTTTGAGAATAAAGACATGAAGACTTCGTTCAAACTGAAAATGTAAGCACGAGTACAAGTTCTCAAAACTTTTAAGTTGTGCTAAATATGTGCTCTCGAATTATAGCAGAAAAATCATCCTATAATATTAACCTACTGCTTAAACAAACTGGTCAAAAGGAAATCGTCTTCATTAGAAGGGCATTTGAGTTTTTAAAAAACTAGATTTGTTTTAGAAGGTGCTTTAGTCAGAGGAATCCAGCAGCTTTGTTAATGTCTCTAGTGTGTTATTTCAATGCTCTTTAAAGCTGCTGATATTTAATGAGTATGGTGTTGATCATTAATTTGAATGTAGTACTGGAGTATCTCTCACAAAAAATATACATAAATGATTGGGATTTTTATGACAGTAGAGACAATTCTCTCTACCGTTGTTAAATTAAAGCCAAATGTTCAACTTTTTAAACCGCCATTTCTTACTTTTTATTTTGTGTTTAACTCTGTTCACATCCATTATTTCTGCTTCATTCCAACACAAATCCATGTGCATTGTTTCCCCAAATTGAGAGACTTCTGTTTTGTTTCAACTCTTGACATTTTAGGACTCCGTAGAATTTTATTCATGATTTCTACTTATTTTAATGTGAAAGTCACTGTCATAGTTTCCTTTGTTTATACATTGTTGTAATGCATTGTTAGAATGTTATATTTTGTGTGTTTTCTTTGCTGTGGTTTTATCAAGCCTTATTGTGTTCCTTTGTTTTGTTGGGGTTTTTTTTGTTCAGTGGTGCAGTGTTTTCATGCAGTGCTACTGTAGCCAAGGCTTTGAGAAAAAAAAAAAGAAATAGTGATTAAAACTCAGCGCTGACCTATTGACACCATACTTGGCCATAGCCTCAAAGGAAGAGCAGCAGAATTTGTCGCTTTCTGCAGAAATGGGACGGCTGAGTGGTTTTGAAATGTTAACAAGTGAACCATGGGGCTCAGGGATTTTGTTCTGTTTTTTTAAGAACCTTTTGTTTCTGTGTTTTGGAAAGTGCTTCTGTGAAAAGTGTTAAAAGTTGAAATGTAGGAAAAATCTTTTAGATTTGAAACTTCAGAATTTGAACTACAGCTTATCATTTTCGTTAAACTATCAATCCTTTCAGGTTTACCTAAATTATTTATTTTCAGATTACCCAGTTATTATGTCACAGGCTACCTTTATGCCACATATTTAGCAGGGAAAAAAATCCTTTCTGTACTGCTTCATGTTTTGGAATAGGAGCTGGAGACCGGGAAAAACCTTTCCCAGCTATTTCAGGACTATTACTCAGCTGTCACTTCACACTTTACACACTGTGGTGACAGGGAGCTTGTAGGATGGAGGACAGTTAAGGGCTTTTTGCTGAAAACACACACACTGCAGCACTCACATGCTGAAAACATTTCTATTTTTGACTCGGGGAAAATCATGAAGTGGAAGATAAAGGATGAGTTGAACGGGCAACTAGTGGAACTAGAAAATGCAATTAAGATTAAGTTTTGGGGTCAACTTTCTACAGAGCATTTGATATGGTTGTCTTCCGGATTTGAGAGCTAATAAAGAGTGGTTAATTTTGTGTTCTTTCACAGTGATTTCTCCTCTCCCTCCCTTTCTCTCTCTGCCTCTCTGCCTCTCTTCTGCCTCTCCGGCACTAATCAGGTTCAGGTGTTGATAACGGATGAGAACGATTGTGTCCCCGAGTTCCTCCAGTCCATCTACAGTGTAGATGGAGTCCCTGAGACTGTAACCACAGCAACATCCTTACTGCAGGGTGAGACTCTTTTGACCTCAGATTTCCCATCCATCTGCTTCCTTTATAACTGGAGTAGGGGGACTTTTAGATTGTTCCCCTTCTCCATTTCACAGAAGAAAACTGTGGATGGATTTTAAATTAAATCAAAAGTTCCAACTTCTGTGAGTCTCTCTGTTTTAGCGTATTGATACATAAAGGCTCCATTTTTGCCTCAGAACATCAGCTGCTAAAGTCCATGAAAGTCTGTCAAAATGTTATGAATTTGTTTGGATTTATTATGATCTCCCTAACCGATGATGCAATACATTCTCAATTTTTTATAAGAATAACTTCTGATTTAAATTATGTGTCTCCACTCTGGACGGATATCAACTATTACTGTTTATATCTTGTACAAACTGAAGCTAATTAAGAAAACTCTCAGGCTTAAAATGGTGCAGAAACGTACTATATTATCTAAATACAGATGTTTGGTTTTTTTAATGTTTGACGTATTTTGACACTTTTTCACAGGCACTCCACTTCCTGAAGAAAATTGCACTTTTGATTGCACTCATGAGAGTTAAGTGTAAGAAGATGCTGCGCTTTTCATCATTCAGATGCAGCCTGAGGGAGAAA
This sequence comes from Micropoecilia bifurca, assembly GCA_903067075.1. Classification (NCBI taxonomy): domain Eukaryota; kingdom Metazoa; phylum Chordata; class Actinopteri; order Cyprinodontiformes; family Poeciliidae; genus Micropoecilia; species Micropoecilia bifurca. The sequence continues at coordinate 83,592 of CAEGAF010174861.1, read as the reverse complement.
AAACATATATATAAAAAAAAACAGATACGGAAAACACACAGAAAAAGATACTAACACTATAGTATCAATAAATATAACATTATTATTATTATTATTGTTGTTGTTGTTGTTGTTATTATTAAGTTTTGCCTAGTAAAGTTCATGTCACTGTTTAAAAATCAAACTAGACATTTTCATGTATTATAGAAAAATGCAACATTCTTCCTTCTGCCTAACAATAAATCAGGCAAAAATTCCTCTTTCTGGTCCGCTTGGATTGTGAACACAATTAACATTTGCAGAGTTTCATCAGACATTTCTCCAAAATGTAAGATCTTTAGCAAAGCGTTTTGCTATTCAAATTATCTCTGGAATAGTGCTATCTTCTCTGAGTGATCTTTTAGCCAGCATCTTCACAAGGTTTGCTACTTTTGTTTTGCTGTTGACTATTTGCACCAAAACCTGTTTATTGCCTATAAATGTTTGAAAAGATGAACGGTCAACAACTCATTTTATGCTGTCTTGGCTGATGTTTTTGTTTTTAATTTTTCACTCATCTCAGGCAAGTTACTCAGTGAAGCAACATGTTTGAGGTTTTGCCTTGAAATGCATTGACAGGTATAATTCCAGTTAACTCAAATACCGTGAACTGACCTATCAAAACTTTGCATGGTCATGACATCATCCAGGCTCTCCCAAATGTTGAAAGGCACAGTGATCTCGGCCGTATGCGAACTTCAAAATTGAAACGAGAAATTGGAATTAAAACTCGTCACACTCACAACTCTCCGTAAAGCGCATTTAAATATCTTATTTGAACTATATCATTAGTTATATTTTGTAACTGTTCAACTTCTCCGTTTTTTTTGTTTTTTTCCTTGGGAGTTTTGTTTTATAAATGCAATAGCAATTACAATTGGATTACTGAACTGATGAGTGAATGAATGCTATGGAATGGGAGCACTTAGGAGTACTGCTGGATATATTAGCTTGAAGCAGATCAATAAGACATAGAGAGACAACATTGCTGATGACCTTGAAAGTATGAAGTAAGATTTTTGTAATGGCTTTAGGCCATTGTGTTCAAAGCCTCAAGAAGGATAATTTATTAGATTGTTTTATTACCTCAACAAATCAAATATTAATTGTCTAACTTCATTTTGAATTCACTCTGATTTATTTTTGATTTTTACGTTAGATCATCTGAAAGTGCAGAAAAAAGGAAAAACACAGAATAGTTGTTACTGGAAATGGACTATAATTCAAAAAATGTATTCAGAAAACAATAAAATATAGTTGAAAATGAAAATCCAGCTATAAGAGTAAATGATTAATAGGTTAGTAGAAAGAAGTGAAAGTGAAAGAGTCAATTTGAAGGAGAGTAAAGAAGCTTGTAGGGTTGATCTTTAAATAAACTCAATCCCAGCTAGAAGGAGTGGGCAGAATTGTGAACAGACAGAAGTAGAGGGAATTTGTTAATCTGGAAGACTGCTCTGCTAACCAATAAAATATCAAAGATTTTTTTCCTTCTTGAGTCACTGAGAGAAAGAAAATCAGCTTTTCACTATCTGTGTGTCCCCACGGGGCAAAGGCCCCACTGAAGTTGACGACAAAGTAGATTAAACTCACAGAAGAGCTTTTATTAGAGAAGTGTAAAGGAAATGCAGAATTTCAGACTCTTTAACATTTAATGAGTCAGTGAAATTATACGAGCCAAATTAAAAGAGTATCATAAATTACCAGATGTGATTTGTTTTACAAGGTGCTAAGACGAAACAAGAACGAGACCTTAACACATGCAGGCTGCACGTGATGCTTGACATGCAGAAAATAAAAACACATCTAAGTAAATTGATGTATCCAAGTGTTAGGAGCTGGCAGGGATGTGTGTGTTAAACGGAGAGTTTAAGTGAAATTCACAGTGGTTGCGACTGCACTCTCTGGAAAAAAATCTCATCACACATCAGAGACAAAGCTATAGTTTTTCTGTGTAATTACCTTAGAATATAATAATTTCCAGCCAGGCATACACACATAAGTGCTGTTCATTTAATTATTTCTTTTCCATGTCTTTAAGCCAATTTTGGCAAATGATGGTAATCAGTCTAGCAAGGAGCATTTTGTGTTCTAATAATTGTAGCTGTCTGAACTTATGATTTATTACATGTTATGCAAGGCCATAAAGGGATAATGATCTAAAAAGATGTGAAAATATTCATTTGCACATGCCATGCCATCCTTTTTCCTTTTTTTCATTAACTGCTAACTGATGATCCTGATGTCATGTGCTCCATTTTGACAGTTTTAGCCACAGACTGTGACTCAGGATTAAATGCAGAGCTCACCTATTACACCCTGAGCCCGGATTTCAGCATTTCAGCCCATGGGACTGTTTTCCCTGCGAGGCGGCTTGACTATGAGAGGCCTAACCATTTGTATGAGTTTGTGGTGATGGCAGTGGACAGCGGGGATGAGCCTCATTCTGGCACCGCCACGGTCCGCGTGAGGATGGCTAATGTCAACGACGAGGCTCCTGAATTCTCTCAGCCTGTGTGAGTTTCTTTATTTATTTGCATTTAAAGAACACAATCTTATTATTTTGGGCATATTTATGGGAAAGTTGAAGCTTGTAACCTTATTTGTGTTCTTTTAGTATATGGATACACAGTTCCATCAAAATGTATTGGCACAGCTGGTAAAGATGTGTAAAAAGCATGAAATTAGTTTCATATTTAACTGCAGTACCATACCTTTAAAGACCTTGTAAAACTTCACAATTAATACAAGTACATTCACTTAGTATCAAAAAATTCCATATTAAGAGACAATTCATCTTCAAAATTGCTTGTGAAAAACTTACTGATACCTCTAACAATAATGATAAAATAAAATAAATGAATCATTGTTTTTAAATATATTCCATAATTTCTGTGTGTGTTTCTAGGAACTTTTAATTATCAATCTAAATATTTCTGCATAAACATAACATGACACAGAGGCCTATTACTTTTATCCACTGGCAGCTGGACAAGAAGTCTATTCTGCCTCCATGCACAGTTAGCAGGATGGAAATGGAAGCAAAAAAAATCAAAAGTCCAGAGCTCAACGATTTAAGAATCGCAGCAAAGACCGGCATCTAGGAGTCACAAAGTCTCCATAACAATTATTAAATATGAATGGGTTGTTTGGGAGGCATGTACCAGAAGAAAACCTATTTTTTTTCTCCTACTGTCACAAACATTACCAGTTAAGTTTGCGATTCTCTGCTGTGAATTTAACTGGAGCTATATGCTTTGGTTTAATGAAATTAAAATTAAACTTATCAACTACAAATTTTGCAGGTGAGTTTGGCACAAAAAATATGCAGTGGTACAAAAAATTGTTCCACCTTTAAATATATTAATGATTTTATTCCCCCCACTTTAATAAATGTGCTCAAATTAAATATTTTTTATTGTAGAAAAGTATCCCGCTCTATAAAAAACAAATGATAGTTTAGAGCTTTTCCAAGTTTATCAAGTTTACCAATAAATGTGTTATAGATATTTTCAAGTATATTTTTTAAGTATTTGCCCTGATAAAGCATAAATTGTATTTCTGTGATTTAAATAATCTTCCTTATGGGGACTTAAAATCGTCAATTTCATAGCTGCATCTTAGGAGATATTTCTTAAGCTGTGCACTTAAGAATTCCTGCTGAATTCCCCTTTCTTCTCCTTTCTGTCACACTAACAATAAACAAAAATGACACCGTGCCACTGGAAACCACGCATGCTCATGCCATCACACTGCCTCCGCTTGTTTTACATGTTAAGCTTCTATTCATGAGCTGCTCCGAGCCTTCCGCCTACTTTGTTCCCAATTGTTAATCTGGTACATGTTGACCTAAGTTTGATGACTCCAAAGACAGCTGCTTCAGAACTTTTTTGGCTTTTTAAGATGTATTGTTGGCAAAATCTAATCGGATCTTTTTCTTTTCTTGGGCTGACAAATTTGTATCCTTTGATGCATTGTGCTCCTATTATGCCTTCTCATTGTCTTTGACTCAATAAGTGATGTTTACCTTCCAACTGTTTGCCACTCGCAGTGGTAGTATTCTTTGATAATCCATTCTGTGGACCGTACCTTAAGGACTTCTGCAGTTTCTCAGCTAAAGTATATCTGTACAAAACACTCCATGCTTGTTGCGACACATAGTAAAAAGGTCAAATGAATCCATCCTTTATTGTTGTAGTATAATCTCTCCCATATAAACTAAGCATTTATATTTTCAAAAAATCAGTGGTCCTCAATTAATGGCAACCATAAAGGCTTATTAAAAACTAAATAAAAATTAAAAAAACTGTAGATGAACTAGTTTCTCTGAAATAAAATTAGACACAGTGGTACATTTTATAGCCACTATCTACCTCCCAAGATCCAAGTTTACATTTTCACAATGCACAGCGAGAAAAATAACATAGTGGGTGAGGTATAAAAGAATCTAAAAGTCAGATTTAGGACTCCAGCAAAGAGTGGCAACTTGGAATTTCCAGGTAACCATTATCCAATTAAGCAAAACTGGTTGGTTGAGACACATGGATCTGTACAAAGTGATTTGAGACTACTTAGACATTTGTCGCCTTGTTTTTTTGCAGAAGTGCACTTGGAGAGCTGTGTTGATATTTAACTTCAAATAGTTCTCTTTCACTATCTGCATTTTGTATCTGCAGGACACATGAATATTTTTGAGGAATGTTTATCTGACACGATGAGGAATTATGTACAGTTATACGACTCTTCATTAAATAACTACTGTAATAATAAGACTATCAAACAGCTAAGAACTTCTGGGTGGGAATTGTTTATTGCTTGTTTAAGGATTCCCTTTAGTCTCGTCCGTAGTAGAGACTATTTTTCTTGGGGTCCACACCAAACATTACAATAAAAACATCCTTTACAAGGCAATGTTGTTGTTCACTGAGGACGCTGTCTGCAGAAAAGTGTGGCACTCTCTCTACGCTTGGTAAAAGCAAAACAGAGGATGCAGGAAGGGACGGGGAACCCCCTGCAGGTAGGGGCGTGACGTACAATAAATATAATAAATCAAAATGGGTGTCCCACAGGTGTTCTCCTCCCACAGGTGTTCTGCACCGTTGTGTGAAAACTGTTCACAATCACGTATGTGACTGCGCTTTGACTGTTCAGCCTCATATGAAGCATGTGGGAGTTTTAACTTCAGATGTTTTCTTTAGAATAATGGAACTAAGATACAGACTTTTAGTGACAAACACTCAAAGTGGGTTTGATATCAGATGAACGAGAAATATGAGGAAAAGAATCTGATAATTATTGTTATGTATGGTGGATGAACTGTTCAGCTCTGAGCCCATTTTGTTTGAAAGATGAACTGTTTGGGGGCGTGCCATAATAAACTTTTGCACTGTTGGAATGTTTTAAATAAAAAAAAATCAGCTGAAAGAAAACTAGAAATGGGCCATAATTTGGACTTTAATCAGTATGTTTCAAATCATCTACCTAAATCTGCATAGAAATAGTTAATCAGACAGAATTTATCTATTTTTGTGGCACTGAGGATTACATTAAAACACTCTTAACGTGTCATTCCATTTTTACTTGATATGCTGAAAGGGTGTCTTCATCAGGGATGTAATTAAGGGTGAAGGATGATGTTTATTACTACTAGGCTCTAGCTTGCCATATGAAATTGGAGAATAATTTGATTAAATTGTGCATATTAAATTGCAAAGATAAGAAGTTGGCTAAATTGGACTTTATGCACCTATTCTCCATTTTTATCTTAATTTTCTATTTTTTGATAAACATAATAAATAACACCTTTATGAACTTATTTGACTAGGGTATTTTTCTTTTTCTAGGAGTCTCGATTTAGCCAACCAAGATGTTTTTCTCTCATTGCTTTCTCAAACCTCTTTTACTCGCATTGATGGTGCCTTTTACTGCATGTTGCAGAGTCATTGCTTACGAATGCAAGAGGCTCTTAGAACTTGATTAGACAATTTCTAAAGAAATTGCAATGGGACTGCTGAAACTGCCAGTTCCTTGTCCTCTAGTAAGAGCCAAAAAAGTTTAGTCTAAATCTATTAACGTGTTTGTTGACAAAATAGAGACAAGGGATCATGCTGATACTCAAACATCAATTTCAGAGCAACGTTCTACCTAACTCTGAAAGAAAATCACTAGACATTTGTCTTGAACTGTTTTTATTTTCAGGAAATCCATAGCTCATAATGAAAATATTTTGTTACCGTGAGCTTAACAAAGCCTGCTTGCTTACAGCAGTGTGACATTTATTGTAATGGTGTAAAATATGAACACAGGTAGAGATAAAAACAGAATAACCTTTAGGTTGTCTAGTACAACCCTGCTCTCATTTTGTTTTGGAGTTAGTTAATGGGGCAGCTGAATGTATTTGTTTCTGTTTTTGGAGGCTTCCAATACACAACCAATATCTGGCGGCATAAATTAGTAGTAAGGAACTTTTGTAAAACATAAAATAAAACTTTTCTGTTAATTCTTTTTGTAATTGGTACAAAAAAAAGTTGTTTTTATTAGAAATGTATCAGAAAACTACTCTGCTTTTGCCTTGGTTCTACTCATTAAAGAGCCGTAATTGCATTTCAACTTGTAATATATACAGCACTTATACTATATGTATAATTTTTGTGTGAAAACATTTCACACAGCAATACCACTTCCAAATTTACCTCTCAGAAAACAAGGTTTTACTTACACTGATTATGAAGCATTGTTTTATAATACAGGTGGAGCTCAGTAAATCAGAATATCATCAATTCAGTTCAATTCAGTTCAAAGTTGTTACACACAAAGTGGTGTATTTCAAGCACTTATTTTGGCAAATCAATATGATTATGGCTCACAGCTTATGAAAATGTTTTTCTAAGAAAGTAAGAAATTTTACAAGATGCATTAAAAAATAACAGTGAAAGCATATATCGTACAGCATATGAGCTCAGTGACTTTTACATGAATTACTGCATCTATGTGGCATAGTATGGAGGCAGTGGTCTGTGGCCCCATTACCTGTGCCCTTTTTTCCTACCACTTCTTTTTTTTCACTCATTTGTCACTTTCTGCTGTGTTTGGATACAGTACTGTGTGAGCAGCCAGCTTCTTAAGCAATGACCTTTTAAGGTTTACCTTCCTTGTGTCTTCTGGACAAATGTCAGGTCAGCAGTTGTAGACATGATGGTATGCTTTGTTTTATTTTGATCCTGTGAGGTTTTGTGTACATTTTCTACCAAGCGCATTTGTAGGACTAAATTTGCTTGAACAGAAATCAATGCTTGAAATATTCTGTGTGTAGTGAATCCATAGGATTTAAATAAATTGACTTAAATTAGAAAACAAATTAGTTTATTGGTGATATTCTAATTTACTGTGATGCGCCTGTGCAGCTTGTGTATACGTCGGGACAAAAAAGCATCCAGCAAAGTCAGAGACATTGCTAATTTATTTTTACTGTTTCCATGCAATATTCTGTGTGTGTTTCCATTTGCTTGTAAATCTTGTTGTGATTGAGCATTTCGTTGCTTGAGTCTCAATCACGGACTGATTTCAGCTCCAAAGATCAATGCTAGTCACCAAAATGAAAAGGTTAAATAATGCACCAGGTCTTACTCCTGATCCACCAGCTGATCACATCTCATTATGTCAAAGCCAGCAGACTAGTTGCATCACAGATGGATGGGACGTTACATCACGTATCTCAGACCTGCCTCCCTTCGGGCGATTCATTGCAGCGATGTTAGACGCTGGCAGTCTTGTCGTAAACCGTGGCTCACTTGCGTCAAGTAAAAACCACGACCGCTTAAGACAAACTCAATATGTTTGTTAGCTGTTTTAATCACTGCCATCTGGCATCAAAACGTTCTCTCACAATCCCAGACAAATATCGTGGCGAATTGAAGCAAATACCCCTACGGGTTATTTTTTTTTTTTTTTTTGCACCTTCTCTAAAGGTATGCAGTAATCTGACATATGGATGCAATTCACACTGTCACCACCGGCCTTTTTGGCACTGCTGAAAGAGTGGGTGGGCTGCAACTGTCACTGTGACTCTGCTGCATTTGTTTTCTCTGGATGAGTGAGCTTCTTGACCTGCCAGTCAATTTTTTTTTTCAGTGACCTCTTTAGACTACTGTTGCAGACCTCCACTGCATGCTCTTGTTGTCTTGTTGGGGCGTCCGTCTCGGTGGGTGGGCGGACACGCAGCTAAACAAACAGGTGGGCAGAGAGGTGGAGAGTCGGGCAGGCGAACATAGAGCTCGGAGGAAAATCACGCGGAAACATGGATGCAGGCGAGCCTGTGGAGAATACCAAAAGCGGAAAACAGACAGAAGACAGCCTGTCAGATATGCAGATATAGAGAGCAGCCTGCCGGCATTCAGACAAATACTACTGCCAGACAAGCTGCAGACTGATAGAAATGCAGGCATTATTCCAGATACTGTGTGCTGGGTGCTTTGTCATTGCGTGGCTTAGTGAGATGTAGATATATGCTACGAGGGAAGACATGTAAATCCTGTCCAAAAACAGCACATGTAAGGGTCGAAGAGATGTACAGTATTTTATTCATGAAATTATTCTTCAGCTCAAACTAATTGTGACATTTGTAAAGGGAACTTGAGCAGACAGACTTATGTTTCTTGGCATGTCCTGTCAGTTTGCATTTGAATAAGTGGTAGAAAGGCTAAAACAGATTGATGTAATGGAAGGACAGGCACGCGGGCCAACGAAATGCAAACAGGCAGATGTCTGGGCCAGCAGACAGACAGGAAGGCGTGCTCTTTCTGAGCCGAGCGCAACTTCACAGTTGACTGAGACGCTTTAGGAAGTAACGTGGAGGGAGTGAATGTGTCTTATCCGGGAGAAGCTGAGAAGAAGTGGCCTTTGAGCCGGGTGACGGATTACAGGTCACTCATGCTGCCACGGAGATTGCTGTGGCTGGCGGAGATGAATCGCCTATCAGCATTCTCCTGTAAACCATCAATCACTACCCCCACCCCGCCACCTCCCCTCACCACAGACGCCATCACTCCACCCCATGCACATATACTTACACGCTTTAGCAGCAGAAATGGCACCAAATCTCACAGTGGATGAGTTCTGCTGACGAGTCATCTGAAACTCGGCGAGAACGCCGCCCCCTCTTATATTCTGCTTTTCTTTATCAGCCATACTCTTTTATCCTCTCTCTTTTTTCCCTTCTCACCCCCACATATCACTTTTACTGTCATTTCAGTCTCAGCCTTCGCCTTTGTCACCTGCTCCTTACCTCACCTCTTTTTTTCCTGTTTCACTACAGCTCAGCTTCCCTCCCAGTCACAGGGTTCATCTCCACCCCACAGTTCTTTGTGCCACAGCGGTATATCAGTCTCCTGTGTCTCACCGGCCATCTTTGCTGCCCAGCACAACAGAGATGGCAAATCACTGCTGACATTTTAAAAGGCACTGGATCAAATGGCCCACAGTGGGCCGGGCTTGAAGAAGCAGCATTTGTTCAATGACTTCAACATCCCAGCAGACATTATCATTTGTCTCAGCTGTGGCCGGCTAAGAGGACAGGTTAAATCATTGTGACAAGTAAAAGCCACAACCATACGTCTAATCAGCCTGCTGATGCTTTGGTTAGTGCATTAATTCATGTCGTCTGTCTTCCTGTGTTATGTCGTCTGCTCATGAATTGCATGCGGATTTACGGGCCGCGTTTTGTTTTATGTTGGTCAATTTTCTCTCATTATGTCTTTACAGTTCCAGTTTTTACACCTTTATGGATTTTTACCGTTTTTTCATTAAGCTAGACAAAAATCAGCCAGAAAAACAGAATTTTAAATTATAATTTTATTTTATGTTTTGCGAGTCTCAGTTGTAGTCAATGTCTGGGATTCAACTGTAAGAAGTAAAGTGACAGAGTTCCAAAGTGAAAACCACCGCTAACCAAAATGGAAACAAAGACCAAGCTCAAAATGACCAAAAATGTGTCAATGTTCTCGACTTTCCCAAAATTTGAACAAAAGGCTGTTTTTGTGAGGTCTGGCTGCTTTTACAATAGGCTAAAATCCAACCAACAGTACTTTTCAGAAAAACAGAATTATAACGACAGTCAAACATGAACTGTGATGGTCTGTGGTTGCTTTGTTTCCTCAGAATGAATTTCACTCTCTACCTAAAAATCCTGAAGGAGGAGGTCCCTCCATCAATTTTTCATTCCTGAAAGCTTTTCAGTATGTCAAAAATATGCTAAAATTATTTCACAGCAATGTCAAAGACTCACAGTTACTGCAGATGCTTTATGGCAGCTTTTTTAACCAAAGGTGCCATAAGTAAGCCATCGTGTTTTCTATAGGTTGGTGGTGATAAGGTTCTTCATCATGACAACGGATTTTTAAAAATCTTTTTTCAGATGATCTTATTCTAATATTAAAATTTCTTTGGCTAAAATCTGCAAAGTAGTAAATAATTTTTTATGACACTAATTCACAGTTTCAAGATTTAAAAATTGTATTGTTATTGAACTGTTTTGTTACATTAAAAAAATCGACTATTACTTTTGGATAAGAACACTCAAAGCTGAGCTCTTGTACATCCCACTTCAATCAAAGGCCCTTAAGATGCTTTTTAAACTTGCCTGCTGTCTAGATCTGGCCTATTGAATCAATTGCACTCGAATTGAAAAGGCACCTGTCTGCAGTATATACGACTTCTTACTGTGGATGTGTGAGAGCAAATCAAGTCAAGTTGAGAATTGACTATACACCTATGAGACATGATTGTGTCAGAAGTACAGAAAAGGAATGAAATAAGCACATCTGCCAGAATACAAGCGTTTGAGACTTAGCTTTAGTCTTTGTAAAACAAAAGCAATTTGGAGTTTCTATGTGTTAAATAAAACGTTTTTGGGTTTTTTTCTCATTGAAATGTGCAGTAGAGAATGATGTCTGAAGAATTTTTAGTGGTACATATGTACGCAATTAGACATTGAGATTCATTTCGAGCTTGCTCCACCCCCTCCCTACTTGATCTGACCCTGAGTGGTGTTTGGTTATTGGACTTCTGCGTTGGCACCAGGACACTTTAAGCCGCAGTTCGATAATCAACTTTGTTTGCAGCATCTCTTCATGACATTTGTTAGTGGACATGATAAAAGCAAGTGAACATGGTGTACTCAAAGCTAATGCGTTAGGACTTGGAAAAAGTCCTAACGCAAGTGAGGGATTTGAGAGAGTTAGACAGAGATCGAATTGTGATATCAGTATAAATGGGTCAGGACTTTGTAAAAACTGTAGCTCTCATGAATGTGGCGGCTGGGCAGTGAGCAGTATTTATCAGATGAGATCTAAGAAGGAACAGCGGTGACTCAACAGCACTATGACAGGCAGCCAAGGCTCACTTATGCCTGGTCCAATCCAACAGACTAGCTACTAAAGTTCAAATGATCAATCTTGGCTCTGAGAGAAAGCTGCCAGTGCAATGCATATTGCTGCATATGGCACTGGATTTCTGCAGACCAGTCAAGCTGAATTGTAATATTATGCCAGAATGGCGTAGGAATTGATTATATCAATTCCACCAAATGCTTCATATGTTCTGGTTCTCGCTATAACCCAGTTCTTCTTGAATCCTTGCAGATATCGAACATTTGTTTCCGAGGACGCCGGCCCCAACACTCTTGTTGCCACAGTCCTGGCCAAAGACCCAGATGGTGACAGTATAACCTACTCCATAACCGCAGGCAACGAAGAGGGCAACTTTGTCATTGACAGCCAGAAAGGTGATATTTCTTAATTTCCAGCCTGACATTATATTTTCACCTCTCAAACTAATTGACAGGTTTCCTGTCAAATCAAATGCATTTTTTTTTTCTAACATGCTGCTGCTCCTGCAGAGGTGTGCTAAATGCCCTCTGGTTTCAAAGTCAAAGCAGAATGAAAGTGAGACTTCTAATTTATAAACTATAAATTCTTCTCAAGTGCTTTTTAAGTGACACTCCCTATGTTATTAGGATTATGAATACTTTCTATAACACTCTTTTGGCAATTTCCACACTTCTGTTGTTTTTTTTTTTCATTTTGGCTAGTGTAGAGAAAAAAAACTGTTCCTGTGTTTCTCTGCTTTCTAACATTGGTGACTGCACAGTTTATCTTTTTTATTTACCCTTTGATCCGAAACCAGTGGAAATCTCTGTGACATTTGTCACCCAACCCTTTCAATTCAATTTCACAACAACTGCTCTATCATAGCTCACAATCTCCAGGCTGTGCTCTGCCGCCTTCTCTTTCTTTTGTGTCATCTCTTCATATTCCTTTCCGTCCTCTCTCCATGTTCTCATAATGAAAATAAGTCTCTTATCTACATATCTTAATGTTATAGTGTATCAATTTCTATAATTATCAAATGCATTTTTTCTTCCCAACTTTCTTACCTTTCTCACCTTTCTCTCTGTTTTAAACGTCAAAGTCATGAAAACTAAAAAAAAAAAAGCTACATTTAATAGCTGGAGAAGCTAGTGCTGTAATGACAAAAACAAGGTTGACATTTAAGGTGGGAAAATTACTGTGTACATCTTATAATTCACCTATTTTAATGTACTGCCATAGTCATGTTAGTGTCAGGTGTTGCCATTAATACATTATTCCGCACTCTCGTCTGCATGCAGCTGGAATTATAAGTTAAGTGGGAGTAAGAACAGTGAGGCACTTGCAACTGTGTGTATCAGCAAGCTGTATTGTCTTTAATCAAGTGCCTTAAAAAGAGATGAATAAAAATCCAACAAGAGAATGGGGAAAAAAAGAAAGAAAACTCCCCATGCTCTCACTTCAATGACTCTCCTCTACATCACAGGCAGCTTGCTCGTCCTGCAACCTCTGATGTTTTTGCATTACTTTTGACAAGAAAGATGTTGACTCAGATGCACCATCCTTTTATCCGACCTTTTATCTTGACTGTTACATGAAAGCAGACAAAGGAGCCAAGAGGAACGGCTAATAGGCTTCTGCTGAGCTAGGTTGACTTAGAACCAGACTCTCCTCACTTCTTCCTTGTTTCCACTCAAATTCTTGAGCTGCCGGTGCGTCTTCAGAGCAATTATTGTATCAGAAATGTACCAAAACCACAACTGTGAAATTAGTTTTTGGATGTATGCTGCATATCAGATTTTTTTTTTTACCTGTGGACTTCTGTAGAGGTGCTTCCTCCACCCCTCTTTATTTCCCTCCTCAAAATGTGTAGAAAAATAGCCGCAGAAGGAATTGTCTGCTGCGTTTTAACGATAGCTGCTCCCTCACTAAGCAAGGCCAGTGTGGCAATAACGCCCTGCTTAATGACTAATGGAAAGAATGCACATACTTTATTAGGACGCAGCCTATTTTATGATGTGTATATTAATGGGTCTGAGCTCTCTGCAGGATTGATCCGTCTGCGCTCCACTCCCCTGCCAAAACTTCAAGGCTTGGAGTACGTCCTGAACGTGACAGCCACAGATGACAATGCATCAGGCGGGCCGCACTCTCTCACCTCCACCGCCCGGGTCATTGTTGGAGTTGATGACGTCAACAACAACAAGCCGATATTTGAGCAGGTGAGAATCTTTGCAAAAGACAATAGCTGTGTTTGACAATATTTTAGTTGATCCAATGTTGCTGGTAATTTATTTCAGAAATTACACTAAAATATTACACCATGCTCAACCATGTGGCAGCACTGGATCAAAGTGACGTCCTCTTTAATCTACCAGAACAATGTCAGGGATGTAATGTTGTGTTGCTCCTGTCAACATAAACGTTTGATCCAACATTATTGCTATTGTGAGGCTTTATTATGTACTTTTTGACCTTGTCTCTCAGTACTTCTTTGGAAACAGCTGATTTATAGATGAGCAATGAGAGACTGCTTTCTCTTCCACCATATCAAATATATTATATTTAATGGGAAGCATGTACAATTTGCCAAGGTTGTATTTTGTGCAAATTTCTTCTCCTTATGGCACCAGAATGATTCACCCGTTTGTTCATTTCTATCCATGTGTTACGGTTTTGTCCTAATCTACTAGTATTTCATACTAGGAAGCAAACCATATCGTACCCATTTTCTATTCCCCACACCAATCTGTATCCTTTTCAGTTGGGTAATATAATAAATTATGGTGAAGATTGTGGCTTAATGATAAGTCTAGTTGTCTTGCTACCCAAAAGTTCAATTCCATCTTCCACCCATCGTGTTTTGCAGTGTCCCTGGGTAAATTACTTCTGCACATCATAATGTGAGTGCGACTGGCCAAATGTGGCAAGAGTGTAAAGCACTTTGAGGTGTTTGTATGACTAGAAAACCGCTGCATACATTCATTACATTTACCATTTAAATAATTTAAGAAATTCCCCAACCTAGTGTATAATTTAATTTAATCCTATGGGGTTTTCTAAATGTTTTATATTGCGAATTATTTCTACTGTGTGAGCATGCATTTCTGGTGCACTTTGTTTGCGTAAGGCAATTTTTCAGATGATGATGCCTGATCAAACCAAAATAACTCTAAGTAACTGACTGCAAGTATATACTGTATTATTTATTGAAACAACCTACACTTTTCTAAAAGAAGGCTATGGATAGAATATGGAAAAGTACTTGAAATCATTATTTGTCAAAGGTGCTTCATACATAGACCTAGTCATAAAGTGGAGAGCGTCTGCTCCAGGAACCTCATGGTCACATTTTTGCAGATTTTGCATTATGTGTTTCTGTTGGCATTTTAGGGCCATGAATTTCAGTGGGCACTGGAGGGGATGAGAATCTGAATGTAAATGGTCTGAATGGGAGCCACCTCCTTTACCTCTGAGGTCATGGTGCTGAGGCAGAGAAAAGGTGGACTGCTTCCTCCCGCTTGTGAACCAATCTGTTCCTTGAGTGGACACGTTTTAGGATTGTGATTCCTTGTTTATCCTTGGCAGGATGGAGTGGTGTAGGGTTAGATAAATTGGGGCGTCATCTAATTTAAAGGCTGCGTTGCTTAGGTCTGTTGTGGTTCAGAGAACCAAAGACAAAAAGAAAAAAAGCCTTCAATTTACTGGTACATTTATGTTTTGACCTTCAACTCTGCTAATAAGATATGCATAAAGGCTGGAAAAATGACAGACCAGTGAAAGAAACTAACTGAGTTTGTTATGTATGGTGCCTGGTCTCAGTCTGCGGTGAGATCTCAAAGAAGAACTGCAGTTGAGGTAGTTTGATCATGTGATCATTGTCCTTTGGCGCCTCATTTGGAGGTTTACCAGTCACGTCCCGCTAGGAGGAGATTCACACCTAAATGAAGGACAGTATCTGTCTTCTGATCTAGGAATGCCTTGGAATCTTCCAGATTGTGGTGGAGAGTATTCGAAAAATTCCTGGCTTTTGTAACTCCACCATCTACCATTTCTTCAGGCTGTTTATGTCTTCATAATCTGCTTCTATGTTGCTGGAATCTTTGGAGATGTATCTGGAAACTGCAGAAATATAAAATGTCTTTTTTTTTTGGCAACTGGCTTAGACCTTGTTAGTGTCATCCATTTTCTCGTACGTCTGATTGTTTCTGTGAACTTCAGTTGCTCCTCTCCTTCCCCTCTATAGCTCTCATTTTCTTGGAATTCTTGTTTCCCAGGCTTCTCCCTCTCTTTGTTTTCCCATGGGTTTCGATTAGCCTGCACAACCCACTCTATCTTTAGGCAGTCTGTTGGGATTTCAATTAATTTATGAATAAAAGTGCAATATCATCACAATACACTACACCTGTCTAATGAACCTCATCCCTAATTAGGAATGACTCCAACTTCGTAGATGACGCATTCACGTGGTGCCTGCTCTCCTGAGGTGATTTTGGCCATATGAGAGCCTCGTAACTTTTGTAAATATCAAGTTAGGCTTTAGGTGTCACTGTGAGCGGCTATGGTTCGGCCCCTGGTCACATCCTTTGATCCAGCTCATCTCTCTGTCCCTCTTGAACTCTTGTTTTCAATTTGTTTTTGTCTTTCATGGTCATGCTATCAAAAAACGTATCTTGCATATATATAGATACAACACAAGAAGACTCCAGAGGGACATTATTAATTTAGGGCATATGTTCATTAGGGGGGATAGATTGAAACTGTAGCCAAAGACCAAAGCTGTTCACTGTTGGCTCCTCAAAATAAATCAGTTCAAGTGATTTCTTTTCCACAGTTGCTTGCTTCTGGTTCTGCAATTAATCTGAGCTACTGTACCCATCCTCCTGACCTGTAAACTGTTTGAAATGACTTTTTTTATCCCGTATTCTCATTAATGCAACGCCTTCTGACAGTATATGTACCAATTCTTCCTTGTATTAGTTGTGTCTGCTTTGTCTCTTCCCCTCTCCCTCCCCGCTCTTTATCTCAGTGCCAGCAGTACCGTGAGCAGGCTTCAGTGCTGGAGAACCAGCCAGCGGGGACTTTTGTGTTGCAAGTGCATGCAGTGGATGCAGATGAGGGAGCAAATGGAAAAGTGAAATATGGCTTAATGCACAGAGACAGCGCCATGCCTGCCTTCAGAATCCACCCAGACACAGGTAGGGAGCTGTGTATTGTTGCAGGGAAGAATTGGTCTCAATTATACATGAAACACAGAGTACCCTGTAGTTAGACTGATCTGCAGTTAAATGGTACCTGACGTCCTTAATGATCATTGTAAAACAAAATATAATGTGAGAGAAGACTTATGAGTAGAGCAGGCAGTCCTTAGATAAGATGTTAAATTATTTACAGTTTTAAAATGAGATGTCCGGTTTGTAAGAATATTAGTGACGAAACCTGTAGCTGAGCTGAGGTCTGACGAGGTTTTATAGTTTCTCTTCAGCGTAAGAAACTGGTTGAACAAGACTGCTTGAAATGTTAATATGTGGAGTCATTATGTTATTCCATCAATCATTTTCTTTCAAGCTTTGGTTATCTCTTCTTCATCTTAATCACAAAGATACGCGGCTCTTCAAAGGGAGGATCGAATTCTCAGAATAAATTAATAATTGTTTACTTGTCTCGATTTATGGATTGATGGATGGACGGACTCAAGTGAGAGAATTGGAAAACCACTGAATGGATGAGTGAATTTATAAGCAATCATGTGTGTATATTTGCCAGAGGGTTGATGAAGGGCCTTGATTATGCTTCTGACTTTACAGGAGTGATTGTGACAGCCCGGCGCTTCGACAGGGAGCGGCAGAGAGAGTATTCAATTACAGTAACGGCCACTGATTGGGCCGAGGAGCCGCTCATTGGCATCTGTCAGCTTGCCATCCAGATACTGGACCAGAATGATAACAGCCCCAAGTTTGAGAATTTGCGCTACGAGTGTAAGTGTTAAACATATATTATTCATGAGCCAAAAATAGCAACACTGAAGCACAGACAGAACGCCGAACAATACAGTTGTGAATAGGCAGGGCAGAAGTCACAGTGCATGCCCTTTATCCTGTTTAATCGACCAATTTGAATTTAAAAAAGGGCAAACTAGGAGCATTGCTTGGTTAATATTTGAAGAAAAGGTTTGATGACTTTAATGGCTAAAAATACAAATTATCTTTCCTAGTTCTTTAATTCTCTAATTGATTATAGGTAATTAATAGTAGAGCAAATCCATTTTAGCTTGGTTAAAATGTGCCAGAAAGGCCATTAGTCCAACTTTCTACTAAGGTGTTTAATTGAAATGTAGATAGTTCAAGACAGTATAGTTTGTGAAAACCGTTTTGGCCAATGCAAAAGCTGTGTCCTCCCTTGATCACGTTACCTCACTCAGTTGAAGTTTACATACAATCATCACTGGCATGGGTGTGATTTGAGGCTTTTCAGAATCGGAATTATTATTATTACTTTTTTTAATTTTAATGATTCATTTGAATCTTTTAATTTTGAGACAGGAAGGATAATATAGTAAAGCATTTCAATATCAAGATTTAGGTGAATCTTGATAGCTGAACACATAACTTCTCTCTGGAGAACATTTGGCTGTCCATGTGGGCAGCTGCAAATTTCACTTGAGCTATTTGGAGCTAGTGCTTCGTTTTTGTTGTCACTTTTTCAGTCCGAGGCAGTGTGAGACTTGCTTCATTGAAGACAGTAACCCTGATGCTCTGGCAGTTTCCATTTGGTTGTTCCTGAATTACCTAACCATATCTGAGTGAGAGTTGGGGTTAGATTGTTAACGTTTGGACATAATTATGTGTTTCAGCATCAGATTTTTTTTCAGTTCTACTCTAAAATACATAATTTATTCCAAGGGTAAGTTAAATATTGTCATATCCAGGTATCTTTAAGGGGCTGTCGTGGTTGGTGATGCTGTGGGTAGGAAGAATTTCCAGTAGTTGTCACTCGCGCAGTGAATCTGAAGAGGCCAATATTTGGAATTTGTAAAACAGAAACCAACAATTTAAATGAGTTGTGCTAATTCTGCCAACAAGAGTGGCAGATAACCAACCAAACACATGTCAGGAGCTGGCTGATGGCTGCAAAAAGTGGGTGGCTTTGATACAATTTGCTAAGAAACACTGCTAAGGGTGTAAGTAAAAGCCCAGAATCCAAATTGTCCATCCAATTCTCACCAAAAATTAATTGTAGCTGTCTTATGTAGGCTCATTCCACCCTGGAAAAACAACTGTTCAAATAATTAAGTAAAACCCAGTGATTACATTCATGCTTTTGGTAAATTTGTGTAAACTTCCCATTGGAACTAGATGCGTTTTGATCTTTATTGTCGTTTACCTTCTGCTGGGGAATATGAAAATATGTTTATCTAAATCTGACAGTGAACAAGATTCACGCAGAAAATACTTGTCTTCTGTAGATTTTCTGAGAGAAGACACACTGGTTGGTACAAGTTTCCTCCGTGTGGCAGCTCACGACGATGACTTCGGCACTAACGCAGCCATCACTTACTCCATGTCAGTGGAGCAGCCTGAGTACCTGCGGGTCAACCCTGTGACTGGATGGGTCTACGTCAACCAGCCCATTTCTCAGGTTAGTCAGATTTTATCTGTTAGCCAACACACACGCACACACATGCGCACACACCATCTAATGCATCAATTTTGATGCATTAGATGGTAGCCCGTGGGTTTGTGTCAACAAAGTTAATGAACAAGTCCCATCAAAGTGCCTCCGTCTGTGACTACCATTCTGCTGTATGTCTTCCTCCCAGGGGTGCTGCATTGTGGGAAATGCCACAGAGGGGGAAAAAACAGAGAGAAAACAATTCAAGCTAAACAAATGATTTAAAGCATATTTAACAATGTCAGATTTCTGTAGGTATATTTGAAGAGTATCACGGTAGACTGAGTTATAAAAGAAAGTACTTATCGCCTTGCTGATGACTGTTAATGGGTGGAAAACATTTTAGAAAGCCATTTATCACAGAGAGCAGCTGCATCCTTAATTACTGCGACTTTCTTGTATTGAATTTAAGACAATTTTGTCACCATTTGTAATCTCATACTTTAGAAGGGAAGCATGCTGCATTTCTACAATCTAAAATGTCTCAAATGCTTTAAAGACACCTTAAAGACTGGATGATTATGCATGCAGCCTTAATTTAAACTATAACTGAACACTACAAGATAGTCACTTACCATGCTGACAAAAGATGCCAAAAGAAGGGATTTGTGCCTTGCTTAGGATTTTCAGTTTCTCCAGAGAATTAACCTGCCTATACCGATTTTGGCTGATTCTGATATCTTCTGTAGGAGCTGGAATTAACAGCATTCATATTCTTTTTAGGATTCTTGTGGTAAGCAGCCATTAATTATTTAAATTAAACGCAGAGAGAATGTCACAATATGTCTCTATCCAGAGAGAGGTTCTGTAAAAAAGGATTTACTAATATTTTCAAAGATAAAATGAATATCGAGTTGACATTTTTAATGTCTTTAGTGTCTTATGCTAGCTGGATGTGTGCAGTTGCCACTCTTACCTGTGTCTTTGTGTGTACAACCTAAAGAGTGTAGACTCACGTATTAAATTTGAGATGTTCAATATACAGCCAACATTGCCAAATGTAGTATGGGCCACCACCGAGTGAGGGTGAAGACAACCGAAAAAGAGAAAATAGAGCAAGTTTGCTGCAACCCACTGTACCTTCTTTGTATCAGGTGAAATCAACACTAGGTTACTTCTCCTGTCATTTCCCAAAATTCCCAAGCCATGGTATGTCCTGTGTCAGATATGCCATCTTAACGGAAACTACCGTAGTTTACTTTTAAATGTGCTTTCATCTTTGGTGCAACCTCTAATGTTAGGTAAAATCTCTCTGCTATGGAAAATAACGTCTCAGTAAACATTTTTGTTGTTGAGAATGCATCTAAGCAATGTCTAAGTGGTTATATAGTAATGTGCGTATATATTTGATTTGAAATGAAAGTGTGAACAATCTAGAATTAATTTTAGACATTTATTATCAGACTGAGTACAAATCTGATTTACTCAACATAGAGAAAATAAAAGTAACGCCAAGCTTTGTATCCAAAATATTTCAATTATTAATCCTGTTCTTTCCTAACTAGCTATACCTAACTATACACCTATTCCAGCCAAAAAAGAAACAAGTTCAAGACCTTTCAGTATGGATTACTAAAGTTTTTATCGAGGTTGGAACAACATATATTTTTAAGGAGAAACTCTGTTTGCCATCTTGTCTATGTGACCCTTTGTCAGTGCAACCACTTCTCTGTCATCGTGGTTCTGTATGGATGTTCCGGTGGTTCTGGCTGCATGACTGACATTTTTCTTATTGTACCAATCTGAACTTTGTCTTTAATTGTATCCAGGAAGCATCCTGTTGTCCTGCGTCTCTATTGTTTAATGACGCATTATAAAGTGTGTTGCTGTTGTGTCTAATTATGTAAATCTCATCATGTTTACCAACATTATCTCTATTCATGACATCCACAAAAATACAGACTGCATGTCATTACAGCAACATCAAGACAGCAAAAAAAAGGTTACATTAGTTTGTAAAGCTGTCTCGGTTTTTTGCATTTCTGCAGTTCTTTTTATTTTCTTTCTTTCTATCTATCCATCCATCCAACCCTTCCCTCCCAGGGAAAACCCAGGCATGTTCAGGAAGAATATACAGTTGACTCTCTGAGTCATATTTTGTAAAAGAAATATGTTTAAGTAATAACCAGTGGATTTTATCCCCACTGTTTATCATCTAACTCAGCTCTGCAACACATTCTGTTTACATTTTTTATGTGTTGTTGACTCTTTCTAACCCCATAGCCACAGCACCCTCTGTGTTTTTTGTTTCTCATTTATAAAAAAAAAAAAAGAAAGTGCCGTTCTTTTGGCAGACACATACCTTTGCACTGTTGGGTTTTTTATTATTAAACATACTTTTAAGCGTGCCAGTATCGGAAATCCACGGCAGCATCTGCCTTATGACTTCACTGCTAACTTCATGCAAAATTAAAAGTAGTAAGCCTCCAAAACCTCGTCAAGCGATGATGCTGCATATTTTAGGATACTTTCAGAAGCTGTTTGAATCGTCCTTCAATCACGCTGCAGCGGAAATCATTAAAGCACTTGTGTTTTTATGTAAAATGTATAACTGGTCTG
Organism: Micropoecilia bifurca; assembly: GCA_903067075.1. NCBI lineage: Eukaryota > Metazoa > Chordata > Actinopteri > Cyprinodontiformes > Poeciliidae > Micropoecilia > Micropoecilia bifurca. The sequence continues at coordinate 61,984 of CAEGAF010174861.1, read as the reverse complement.
AGACGATGCTCTATTTTGATTTACTTGTCAGTTTCTCATTACACAGTAATCAGTACCAGATCATTTTAAAATACCACAGTTACCAGTATAAATCCAGTGCTTCAGCTGAATTTGAAGGATAAGAGCAACTGAACAAAGGCAGATATTTTTATGACCCACTGTAAGACAGTGCCTTGCACAGCCGTGGTTCATGAAGTGTCAAAACATTGTACAGTAGCTACATCTCCACAGAGAATTAGGTGGAAAGGACTGGAAAGGCTGGCACGACTTTATCCAGACTATATCCATGAATAATTTCAGGCTGAGATAAAAAAAAACAAAAAAAAAAACTTTATTGCAAATCTAATTTAAAACCTTTGTCGGTTGTTTCCAAATATTCGGTCTGACATTCGTTTATTTAAAAAAGCAGCAGCTTGCACAACATTGGACAGCACAGATTACAATCTTTGTGTTCTGAGTTTAATCTTTTCAAAAGAGTTGTCCACAAATACTAATTAAATACTTCTGTGAATAATAAATGTAATTTGGAAACTGAGACGTATGCCTTTTTACCAGACACTTGTATTATGATAATTTCCTATTCACATGAATAGGAAAAAAACAGGTAATAGTGCAACTGAAGAACTGACTTAAATTATTCATTGTGAGTGTAGAAAAGAAGAAAATATTGTATAAGCATAAAAAAGTACTTCAAGTGTCCTATATTTCCCTTAATGTTACTGTTAGCTTGCTCTAACTTTGATAAACAGTCCCAGCAATCTCTTAATGAATTTTTTCAACATTTTTCACTTTGTACTATGAGAAGCAACTTGAACTGTTACTTTTAATCCACAGTCTCTTTGCTCTTTGTCTCACTTTGGTTAACCACCTAAATTTTATTCAGTCGTGATGAACTCTTCCTTACATTAAGCATATTTCTCTTTCCAGTAAGCTACTCGTGTAAAATAATAAAATTTTCCTGACAGTTCAAGCTGTTTATATCATTATGTTTCTATAAAAGTTGTCTATGCCTGCAATGGGTTATTTTATTCATGGTGATTAACCTCTTTACTTTCCCTCTCATAGCAATAAACAATAACTCTTCATCCTCTGGTTCAATACTAAATGTTTACAATGTTAAAATTTGGTTTAATCTGTAGAAACGGCTACAAGTTGTAAATATCCTGAATGTGCAAAGCAACTCTTGGCCAGTTAAAAATAATATTTTCATAAATTTGTAAGTCTCTAGAGTTAGGTCATTGGCTGTATATGAATGTATAAAACTTGCTTTTGTTTTGTGGCTTCCGCTTGTTCTGGTTTGTCATGATATGAGAACATTCCTTTTTTGTGAAAAAACCCCAACAAAAAACAAACTTCAGGTAGGAATGAAAGGTTCCCAAGCAAAAGAAAGATTCACAGGGCCCTGGACAACCTTTAGAGTGTCAGTTTAGGTAAATGTTTCTTCTGTTTTTATATGCTATGCTAATTCAACTGAAGCTCTGTTAGACTTTCTCTCAGATGTGATTATAAGCCTCCAATAATATTTTTTGGACATGCATTCTTTGCTTTACAAATCCTTCTATGAATTGCAAATGAGAAGTCTTGGGACATCCCAAAAGTTTGCCCCGCTGGTCACACTGATTCAAGGTTGAAGCTGAAGCGACCATTTTTGGAGCCAAAGATGGGCTGAGGGTGCAGAACGATGGAGCATGCCTTTTAGATTTGAAAGCCAACAAAGAGAGAGTAAAATTACATTTTCTCACCTGAATTTTGGATTTAAAAGTCAATGCGATGAGGTACTGCACTGCCTAACGATGGGGATCATTTCTTTTCACCTCTGGACTTCATGATATTTTTAAAGACTTCTTATTGACTTTATAAAAAAATATCAGTTAATTTTCTATGGATCGCTCTAGATTAATGGTGGTTTTCCCTTGCAAGGCGTCAGATTTCGATTTCTTTATTAAGGCAGTTTTTTTTTATCTTGAGATGACAAGAAAAATATCCTGTTATCATGAGGCGGCAACTTTTCTTTTCATGTCATAATGAGATATGCCTTTGTTCTTAGCATCTGTACCCCAAGGCTTTGCTGTATGCTATTAATTGCTCTTTCTTTTCTGTAAACCTAACAGTTAATTATGTCTCTTGATCCTGTAAACACCTGAGTTCTTAACTGTCTCTACAGAGAACCTATATAACACGGGACATTATCGCAACAGATGGAGGAAATCGCAACACTTCCGTGGAGCTGGCAGTGACCATTACTAACGTGAAGAATCAGCCTCCTCAGTGGGAAAAAGACAGCTACAATGTTGTCATACCTGAGAACACTGCTAGGGACACATCTATAGTGGTAAGACAATTTGCATCTTTAATTGCAAGGTGTCGCTCTTATGTTATTAGATTTTTCTTTTGTTAATTAAGGGGTTGAATTAGCTGCTCGCTTGGTGTTTGGGTTACTGAAGTGTGAACCGATGATGTCGCAGAATCACATTATGTTTGTCAGTGGACTGAGAAAAAACTGGAAGCACGTTGGTTTGAAGTAAGCAAAATCTGACACAGAATCTCATATGCTAAGCATGTTTTCTAACTTTGTGGCTGCTACTAAAAATAATTAAATATCTTTGATGTGAAGAAAATATAAATTCATTGGTTTTTAGACTGCAAATTCCCTTTAGTGCAAGGAAAGGTGCACTGATAAGAGAGATTACTTATAGACTCAAATCACTGGGCTAAACATTGTTATGTAAACTGTAGTTCATACTTTAACAGTCATTCAAATATTCAATCAAAACTCAATGACAGTTTTTATTTTCCCTGCTTACAAATTACAAATGGAGTCTTATACAGTTTTTCTGCTTGTTGCATGTAAATCTCTGTAGTCTGATCTGCCTTAAGGTAAGAAACTGTTTGGCCTTACCTGAGCTGGCTTTCTTCACTTGGACTTTAAGACATATATCACTTGGTTGAATACCCTAACAGAGTACCCAGATATGTAGCCTGCAGTTAATTTGCTCAACTTGAACAAAATAAGTAAATAAAATACAACTGGCTTAGTCCAAAGAGAGAATTTTTTTTTGCCTGACAGCAGTCCTGGAATGCACTAATTAACAAATTGCATCTCATTTGTTTTGCCAGATTAACTCTGTTACAATTTGTTTATGCTAAGCTAGGCTAATCGCCTTCAAGCTCTAGTTCAAACATAGATGAGAGTGATGTCTTTTCACTTTTGGCAAAAAGCGAATAAATACATTTCCCTAAATACAAAGCTGTTCCTTTTAGCCCAGCTCTTTAGCATCTCGAAGCAGCTGAGCGTGAAGCTAGAACCAAGAACCGATTAGCATTGCTGGCATTAGACTGCAGGAGCAGAAAGCTTGTCTCACTCTGTCCAAATGAGGAAAAAAAACCCTGCTGGCACTTCTAGAGGTCATTAATTATTAATATTCAGGTTTTTCTTTCTGTGTAGAAAATTAAACAGGAGTCTCTGGACTGTTATTCCACATTTTTCATTAGTGCCTCGTTTCGTAACTAAATCAAGATGTCCAGGTTGTAGCACTTCTGTAGGTTGTAAAAATCTTTTGCAGGATTAAATCACTGAATGAAAATCAAAATTGCCTTTCATTTTCTTATTGATAATAATGAATATGCAGCTGCATCTCAATAACTTAGAGTAGCGTTACTGACATAAAATGTTCGGTTACAACACAGACTTTATAGCTTTATTATATATTAAGCAATACACAGCACCTATGAAAAGTGTTCATCTGTTTAGACATTTTACCCATTTATTATTTTAAAAATTCAATCATGACATCATCATCAGCCCAATTTGACTTATTTGACACGAACATACAGTAATCCAAAAAAAACCTTTACTGTCAAAGTGAAAAATGACTTCTGTAAAATAATGACAATTGAATAAGAAATATTTAAGTCTATTATGTTAAAGTCCATAGTTATAAATCCTTGTTTGTGGGTGTTTATTAAGTCTTAATGTTTACTGTTGATTTGACTACATCTGGTCAAATGTTTGGAGCTCTTCTAGTAAAATAAACAACTACAAACTGCCTTTCATCTTCCACTATAAAGTTCAAAGTCCTTAATGTAGTCATCTACAAAGCTTCATATTCTCTTTGACAGACATCTTAATGCGGCTGCTTAAATTGGATATTGGTTTTTTATAATCTTTTAAACTTTTACTGAAACAGAAGATTGCTACATGTAGATATATGCCCTGATTTATTGTCGTATTAACCAACCGGCCATTTCTCTTCAGAGGCTGCATTGTGAAATGAGATGTAATTGGTGAACGGACCCTGCAAATTCCTTCTGACAGATGTGATTAGATTACTGTGATAAGATTACTGCCATTAAGTGTCCATAGGAGCCCATACACCATAATAACTGTACTCTTAAGCATGCTTCATCACGGTCAGTGCAATAGCAATAAACCTCCAGAGTCTACATCCCTCTCTGTTTTTGATCAAAGTCTATAGACTACCATGTTTTATATATAGTATTTATCATGTATTTTGAAAGAAGCTACTGAGCTGTTAGAAGAAGCTCAGCAGCTCTTTGCGTATCATAGGCTGTTGCTGGTTTGATGTGCAATCTTTTTGGCTGGAAGAAACTAAACTCGACCAAAGAGCATCGGATTGTTGTTCCCTTTTCTAATATGCATGTTGAATGTGTATTATAAAGTACACCACATATTGCACTTATGATTTTTAAGGGGTTCCAGGTAATGAATATATAGTTGAAACCACTCAAGCCTGCTGGAAAGGAGGAAGTCAGGTGCCATCAAATGATAAATTAATAGAAAGATTTGGATATATTCCTTCAGGTCTTTTTCTTTTTTTTCATACCGTTTTTGTTTTATGGTTGTCCCACCAATGTTATCTGACTTCTGCAGCTTTGAAATGGCCATAATAAACCCTGCAGTATGCAATGTAAAAATATAAAATTGCTATTGATTTTTTTTTGTGCATGAAAGAAAATAAGTTTGTTTTCTAAAGTAATTCTTTAAGTCAAGTCTTTAAGATTTTTTTTGCTCAAATAGTAGATCCTCCTGAGGTTATTGTTTTTGGATCTGCTAAGGGAGTAACTACACAGTGACCAAGGTTTAAAGGCATTAATGACATGGCTTGGATTGATCCTGAATTTGGATTGCATGCTGTAAGCTATGCTTTGAGTTGTGAGTCATGCACCTTTGTTCAACCCTCGTTGCACAATCTGAAAGCACACAGAGCTCATTATCTCAGCTGATCAACGTGCACAGGGTAAAGGGCAAAGTGATTTGTAAGAGGTTTATGCTTGTGCATTTATGGATTTACTTTATGATCTAAAAAGAGCAATTGATTAGGACACATCACTCACAGCCAAAGTTTGGCATATTAAACTTCATACTTGATTATGGGACTGGGTTTTAACAGTCCTTGGCCACTTGGCACCCTTCTCGTAGTGCGGGTGGTGTTGGCTGTGAGGGTTTTAACAAACGTGTCTCTGTCTCTGTTTTACTTTGCTTTATCCAGAACTTTTTGATATTTCACCACAAAACCTGGGATTTAACATTTTTTGCTTTATTTTTTGTCCTTTTCAGACAATCAAGGCAACCTCTCAGCTGGGTGACCCAAGAGTGACCTACAACCTCGAGGATGGGATGGTGCCTGAAACCAACATGCCGGTCCGTTTCTATCTCTCCCCGAACCGGGAAGATGGCTCTGCATCCATTCTGGTGTCAGAGCCTCTGGACTATGAAATCACTCCGTTTTTTTCTTTGCGGGTCCGGGCTCAGAATGTGGCTGCAGTCCCGCTAGCAGCTTTCACAAGAGTATACGTCAACATTACAGGTATTAAAAGTGGATTTTATAATTGTTTGAGAGTAGATTTGTAGTCTTCATAATTTCATCATTAGGTTTCTACAGTTGTAAAAGCACAGAAACATTCATGTTTTGCTATAATTAACATTAACTTTGAATATAGAAGTGAAGGATTAATTCTTCTCGAAGCAATTTCTATTGCTTATTTGAGTCTGGAGCATCTTTTATTTTGAAAATCCTGTAACCGGTGGCAGCAAAATATCGGAGTCTCTTTCCCTCCTCCCTCACCCCTACCCACCCCCCACCCCCACCCGTCCGCAGAAGAATTTCAAAATCTCAACCGGTCCGCGGCACAAAAAAGGTTGGGGACCACTGGTTTAAAGAGCATATCTGTCTTCCTGAGAGTGTAAAATGATAAAGTGATCATCCTTTAACTGTTGCATTTATTGTAAAATGTATGCATATGTCAAATGACAGCAAGCTTACTGTTAAGATGTGCCGTATATTTCTAGATCTTGCACAGCTACAGGGGCTGCAAATCTCCACAAGAATTTATTTTTAATGTGTGAAAAAGAAATTATTAACTAACCAATAAATCTCTTCTTTGTCCTAAGACGTCAATGACAACGTGCCGTTTTTCACATCCTCTATTTATGAGGCCTCGGTCACAGAAGGAGCCCAGATTGGCACATCAGTTCTCCAAGTGTCTGCCCATGACAAAGACCTGGGTCTTAACGGAGAGGTACATGCAGATCTGTTTGTGTTTGTGTTGTAAAGTGGGAAGGAAAAGCTCTGCAGATGACTCCACAGTGTTATTTCTCTGCTCAACCATCCATGTCACAGCAGAAGCAGCTTTATGTAGCATCACAACTCATTTCCTCCACTGGGGGAACTTTTGTTCTACCTTCATCACAGAATTTCGAGGCATGGTTGAAAGCTGTTGTCAGCAGCTGTCTGAATGATTGCAAAAGTGTTGGTAAAGCCGAGAGTATTGATTTAGTTTAATAAAGAGATACAGATCCAGGTTTAATGTTTCGGCGGTGGTTTACATTTCCAATTATCTGTGTCCCTCAGATCACTTACTCTTTGCTCACCGACAGCAGTGGTGACCACAACTTCTTCCGCATCGACCCCCAAAATGGAATCATCTACACAGAAGCTGTGTTTGACCGGGAGGCCCGCAGCTCCTACCTGCTGGAGGTTCAGTCAGAAGATGGCCAAGAATCAGCACGACCTGGCAAAAACAAACAGCCAAACACAGGTACAGGTTCTGTCTGGATGGATGGATGGATGGATGGATGGATTCTACATAATGAAAGTTCAGTTCATGTTATGGAGATTTTATATGAAAGACAAATTTGATTGTGAAGTGATAGAAAAACAATTATGAAAACCTAAGAACTCCAAATGTTGCTTTGGTAGTCCATATTTTGTAGAGTCAACTTATGTTGGAGTGATGTGTCTACCGCTATGCATATCTAGGAAGATGAATTTGTTTGTCCATTCTTCTGTTCAAAATAGCTCAAACTGAGTCAAACTAAGGGACAGTGTCTGTAAACACACACTTCAGCCACAAGTTCACAACTGGAGTCAGATTAGGACTGGGCCATTCTTGCTTATTATTTTTTAGGTTATAACTTTGTAAAATTATGAAAAGTTCAGGGATTTGGGACAATTTTTCAAGGAGATGAATGACCAATATGTTGTGTTTTAAGCCATGGCTACTAAAAATGTGTCCCAGGAGACTGGAAGCTCTATGGCTGCCCATACTTTAAGCAGTATTTTATTACAGGCTCTTATTTTCTGTAAAAAAAAAACATTTTCCTTTAATGTGGCAACAGACAGACTAAACTCATAATATGCTGTCTTTTACAAACATTATCTCACATAGGAAAACTGTTATAAACATTATTTTTGAGCATGTATAAAGCAGAATTACAGTTGTTCAATTCTTCTGTTAGTCATCCATCTTAACACCACTTTACACTTTTGTTTTGTCAGGCTTTTCAAAGAAAGAGACTTGTTAGATGTCCCTGATTTGCATGAAGTATTCTTGTCTTCAACCTCATGAAAATGTTAAGCAGTCCATTTGACAGCTCTAAATCAACAAGGGGAACTTTGGTGTATTGATTTTCTTTTTAAGCAGTCAGAGAGTAATGCCACTGTGATGCTTAGAGTGTTTTACATTTGTAAAACCTTCCTAGTCCATAAATAGTATGAATTCAAATGAGACAAGTCTTCCTTATACAATCACAATTGGACTGTCTGACTCTGACAGTCAAGGATCTGTCAAGCAATGATCTTGATAGATCCTGGACTTTTGCCCTCTAACTGACCAAAACACATCTATACATTTATTTCAATTCAGTTTTGTTTACATGCCTCCTCATTACAACAAATATCCTCATCAGGAATTTTACAAAAGAAACGGGTTCAATTTAAATCTCGTCCAGTTCTTTCCAATAAAATTGGATCATATGGTCATAATTAGATTCAAGGATTTAAAATCCAATATGCTCCCAGTTACAGTATAATTGAATCAAAGTCAGTTGATTATGCGCTCATTGGCCACTGTATTAGGTACATTTCACTGGCACCAGGTTGCACTACCTTTGCATTAGTTCTTTATGGCATAGATTCAACAAGTTGTCCACATAACTACATTGAGTTGTCATACTGTGATTGACTGTGTCATTATTTCTGCTGGCAAACAATCATACATGTATATAAAGTGGTCAGTAAGTTTATAAAACCAATTGTAAAATGATTCTGAGGAACTCTGATATTTATTGAAAAGAAAATATACTCCAAGTGTCTTTTATTATTAGCCCTGGTGTGAGAGTTTTCATTGAACAAGTCGTGATTTCTTTTTTGTCGAGAAACTTTGACTTTCACACTAATGTATTGTCTCTGTTTTAACGGTAAAAATAATTGCAAACGCGGCCTGATGGGGTAGCACTGAGCTCTCTAACTCTGTCTGGTGCATGGCACTGTGTCTGTGCCTTGAGTTTTAAACAGATTACATCAGTTTACATTCACACCTTGGGTTTCAATTTGAAAAGCAGAATCTCTTAATCTGATTTATTCCACTGCCATGACCAGAATGCCTAAGCGTCCTACAGCCTTAAAACATCTTGGAGATTTATCTGTATCATGGATTCATATATTTATTTCTGCTATTGTCCCCCCAACCTTTTTTACAAGTTCTAATTGTGCCTGTTTATTGTTTAATCTGTACAGCTTGTGTTTGTAAACCTTAAACTGTGTGTGACATTTAGACAGCTAAAAAATCTTAGCCTGTATCTGGAGTGATGTAACATGACATTTGCATAGAAGATGAGTCTTTCATTTGTATTTGTGAAGATGATATTAGGGTGTTGCAGGTGATGTTTTGGAGCAGTAAAGCCCTCTCTCTTGGGTTGGCAGGGCTGCTTAGCATTTACAATGAGGCCTTAGCTGTGTCTACATATCTTCCACATCCAGGAGGGCTCATCTACACTGCAAACATTACCTGTCTCTTTGTCACCCCTGCGGGAAACACCCCCAAAAAAGAGGGGGGGATGCAAAAACAAGCCAAGAAAATAAAGCTGCGAGCCACTATCATCATCTCTTACTGCAACGGGTTTAAATTAACATGTAGACAGCAAGCTCTCAGAGCAGATAATTTACTCTTTCTAACTAAAGAAATAAACGGTGTAATGAGGAGGGCACAGATAAGACACAAACACTTGTCATCTTATTAATATTTAACCTTCCCACCAAAGAGTTTCTGTATCTTTTCCCTGCAAAAATAAATGTGCTTGAAAAGGTTTTGCACTGACACTGTTATTGTGCTGTCATCAGTGCTTTAACAATACATAAATTTAAATTTAAATTACAGCAAACATGAATCTTAATAAAAGTTTTATAACCTTTAAGTTAGAGGGAATTATTAAATGTTGCTTTCTCCCTAAAAAACACTCTTATTTGGGAATTATAAATACTATAATATGCGTTAGTGTTTAATCTTTTCCTATTCTGTCACTTTTGCAGACACAGCATATGTGAGGGTTTTCATCAGCGATGTCAACGACAACAAGCCCGTCTTTGCTCAGCGACTGTATGAAGTCGCTGTCGATGAGAATGCAGATGTTGGTCTGACTGTTGTCACAGTCAGCGCCACTGATGAGGATGAAGGTACGCTTGATGAAGCAACAGAAGCGATGGAATTCAAAGCGCTTTTTTTTTTTTGCCTCTACCAATCCCCAGAGTTGAAGGTTAAAAAAGCAAACCAACAGGAATCCATTTAAAAGTTATCTTAAAAATGTACCTGGGTTTGCAGATTTATTTATTTTTATCCTCTCTTTCTTGGAGGAACAAACTTTTTTTGGCACTCCATCAGTCCATTTTTCATTGACTGCTGTGTCAAATAGAAACTTTTTTGCAGAATGGCTTTTATTTGCAGCGACATGCACAAAGCCACCCTTAAGGGCAGACCTTTTCCAATCTGCACTGTGCTCTGCAAAAATCATGTCAGTAAAATCAGACTGTGTACTAGTATTAGCCGCCATTTAAGGGCTCAGTAATGCACTGTAGCACATATGTTCCAAAAAGACTAACATGCTCCCCCACAGTAGGTGGGTGGGATTTAAGCAATAAAGCAGTTGCTCATCCTTCATATGGCAGTCTAAGATCCAGTTATCAGCAATGTTTAGGTCCGTTAATCAAGTATTTATGGAGAGCGGGGGTGCAGCTTAGGCTGGGCTGCCACACTAATGATAAATGGCTGTGCAATAACGCACCAACCCCCCAACATTAGAGTTACAATGTGATTGTGCCAAAGAGGCTACTCTCAATCTGTCTTGCTTAAAAACTCCACCCTGACTCTGGTCACTGCAAGCCTGCCAGCACCCTGTGGTAGTCGAGGGGAACTATGTCAGTTATGGCTGTTTTAATAATACAGATTAATGTATTAACACGGGATTGTAACCACTTAATCCCAACAGGATGATTGAAAGCAAAGACTATATGTTCCAGAAGATTATCTCATCTAACATTAGATTAGATGGTCTCCATAGGGGCACAGAAGATAAGTTGAGATATTGACTTCCTCTTTTCTCCACTACATCCCTGAACCTCAGCCAAGTCCCAAAATAATTCCCTTAAGGACAGTATAGGACTGCATTATGCTGCCTTCCACTCATTACTTTTCCGGTAGTCCTTTTTAATTAGTATCTGATTGAATTTGAGAAGACAAAGTACAAAGTTTCCGTTTAATGAAGTAATCAAAACAAGAAGGGGTTACTTGAATATCTAGTCGTTCGTGAGTGTTGGGGGAAATGAGGTGTAATACCCTTGTGACTGCTGCAAAGGCACAGCAACACGAAGGTAAGAGGTGTTAAATACGGTTTGTTTCACTATGTCTAGATTGCCACTAACAGACCTGGCCCAAGATTATATGAAACTATAAGAAGAACTATATAGTTCTTATATGAAACTATAAGAATTATATGAAACTATATGAAACTTATAGTTTTTGGGGCCCAACTCCACTTTTGGCCACCATTCACCATAATACAATTGACTTCCCTTTTACACTTTAGCAATCTAGGATCCCACTCCTATGCAATTAGCAACATACTAAAACTAAACTCTAAAATTTAAGATATGTATTGATTTTATTGGTTATATGGTGACCAAAGTTTGAGTCAAGATCCCTGAAGAAATGTATTTACATTTGCCAAAAACATAATGATATTTATAATAATAATAATGGTATTAAGGAATATTTTGCATGATAACAGTCATAGCAATCCTTGAAAATTAACATTGAATAAAAAAACACTTGGGAAGTTTTCAATTTATGTAATCTTTTTGTTTCTTGTGTATTTTTTACAGTTAATACTCCAATTTGACATTGTAAAAGCGTTTCTGAAAAGACTGATTACTCATTAGATAGCATACACTTAAGGCCAAATTATTCATGTCGCTGACAAATTTAGATTTGAAATGTTTTTCATTTGAAGTTTGATTCAGGTGGAAAATGAGACATTTCCCAAGATATAAAACAATGCAGAAGTACGAATTAAAAGAAAATCTTGCATAATTTTTATTTTAAAAAGTAAAAATTGTCTGTTAACATTCAAATCTAAATTGTGGTTATGCCTCAATTTTAACATCAACTTTTCTGTCCAGATGATTAATGCCTTCTTAAAATTTGACAATATTTTTCTAATCATGTATTTATAATTTCTTCCACAGGAGCCAACGCCAAGCTCCGCTACCAAATAACATCTGGCAACAAAGGAGGTGCATTTGATATCGAGCCGGAGGTCGGGACAATCTTTATTGCACAGTCGTTGGACTATGAAAAGCAAAAGCGATACAAGCTGTTGGTCCTCGCCTCTGATGGGAAGTGGGAAGATTATGCTGCTGTTGTAGTCACCATAGTCAATAAAAACGATGAAGCACCTGTGTTTTCTATGAATGAGTACTATGGATCTGTCACCGAAGAGCTCGATGGGTCTCCTGTTTTTGTGTTACAGGTGAGAATCCTTCAGTAAAAAGAAACAAACTGTGTCCTTTTTTAGTAATGACAGTATCTCCAATTAACTTTAGACATATCCCTTCTTTTTAATGAGCTTCTTTCCTAGCTTTGCTCTCAGTGTAAATTTATGTGGTGTCTAAGTAATTATTACAGTTTACTATTCTGGCATGTTATTTCAGTTTATCTACTGCTGGTGTTCAACCATAGCTTGGCATATTATAGAACTTAAATCTCTTTAATTCACAGAGACAGCAGAGATAATTCTTGTGCCGTAATGCAGTGACACCCACTCTCAGGCGAGATAGAAAACGCATGCCTGATCTGAACTCGTTGCTTTAATTAAGCCGGACAGGAACAGTGAGAAAACTTAAATGGACGTACACAAATGGAGGCCAAAGCAAAAGCCTCTTGAGTGATGGTTGAGAAGAGATAAAGGGGAAACAATAATTTGGGTTTGGTTGGGTGAATGTATTCCCATTTTCTAAAGATTTTGTCTTACAGGTTACAGCCACTGACCCAGACAAAGACGCAGACCAGGGCGCCATCCGGTACTCCATTCATGGACAAGGTGCTGAGTCGCATTTTATGATTAACGACATCACAGGGGAGATGTACGCCCAGCGGACCGTGGACCGAGAGGAGCGGGCTGTGTGGCGCTTTGTTGTCATGGCAACGGACGAAGAAGGCGAGGGCCTTACTGGCTTCACAGATGTTATTATCAACGTGTGGGACATCAACGACAATGCCCCAACCTTTGTGTGCGCACCTGATAATTGCCATAGCAGCGTGGCTGAAAACTCTCCTCCTGGAACGTTCGTTGTTGAAATGACAGCCGTGGATCTGGACGATGCAGCCGTGGGTCAAAACGCCATCCTCACCTACCGGATTACAGATAATGCACAGAATTCGGACAATGCGAACCTGTTCACCATTGATTCCAGCACTGGCACCATATCCGTGGCAGCAGAAGGCCTGGACAGAGAGCTTGCTGATAGCCACCATTTGGTTGTGGAGGCCAGGGATGGCGGTGGAATGACAGGCACGGCCACAGTCACTGTGGTGGTGACAGACGTTAATGATCATGTGCCAAAATTTAGTGAGGACTGGTGTGGCGCTCGTGTACCTGAGAGCACGCTAGAGGACTCGTCCCTATTAGAGCTGAGTGCTGTGGACCCTGATGATGGTCGCTACGGCCAGTTGGCATTCAGTGTGGTTGCCGGAGATGCGGAGCAGCGATTCTATATTGTTAGTCACAAACTGGAGCAGAGAAGCACTCTGAGGCTCAAAAAGAAGCTGGACTTTGAGCATCCAGATGAACAAAGGTTTAACCTCACCGTCAAAGTGGAGGACTCTAATTTTGCCAGTTTTATCCACTGTATGATCCTAGTAGAAGATGAAAATGATAATGCACCTGTGTTTAGCCCGAGTTCTCACTTTCTCTCCCCTGTGCCTGAGGACGTACCAGTAGGCACCAGTATAATTCAAGTCGTAGCCACTGACTCTGACTCTGGTCTGAATGGGAATGTTTTCTACAGCATTCTCCCCCATTCAGACCCATACGGACACTTTACAGTCAACCGAGGTGGTGTTGTCACTGTCACCAAGTCTCTGGATAGGGAGACGGTGGCAGGATATGAGCTGGTTGTCATAGCGACAGACCGTGGCACACCAGCGCTGACTGGCAGTGTTACGGTCCACTTGCCGTTGCTCGACATGAATGATAACGGACCGGAGCTGGAGATGCTCTACTCCCCCGTGCTGTGGGAGAATGGGCCCGCGCCTCAAGTGGTCCATCTTAACGGGAGCTCAACCCTCCTTCATGTTGTGGACAAAGACACCCCAGAACACGGGCCGCCTTTCCTCATCTCCCTGCCCTCGGCTTACTCTGCTGACTTCCACCTGCAGGACCATAGGAACGGCTCTGCCACACTCACCACCCTGCGGAGATTCGACAGGGAAAGGCAGAGCGAATACCACTTACCGGTCGTAATGATTGACAGTGGACTTCCACCGATAACGGCCACAAGCACTCTCACCATCACTATTGGTGATCATAATGATAACGCCCATCAGGCAGGGGAGAAAGATGTCTATGTGCATAGCCGCAAGGGTGAGTTACTTGCTTACCCCCTCATTTCATTTCTTGCTTCTTCTTCCTTGTTTTTGCTTTTGCACTCCAGGCGGAGTTTGAGTGAAGAAAAGAAAAGGGAAAACTAAGGCTAAAGCTGAAGGGAAAACTTATAACTATAGCTATACTGACTCAGTGTGGTCCGGAATTCATAATTGTTTGCTGACATTTACACTGTGTTATGCTATGGTAATTATGTCAGATTCCTCCTCCAGCCCAGAGCGCTTTCATTCCTTCCTTTAGCCTAAAGCTCATAGGTACATCATTTTATTGCAGGGTCATCATTCTTCTTTTGTCTGTGTTTCTTTTTGCCCTACAGGTAAGTTGGCTATGAATATTGGCTTGTTAGTATTTTGATCCTACACAGAGCTACATGGCAGTTCTGGTAATTGTGGGTAACAGGAGTGCCATGACTCGTGGAGGCTGCCATTGTTTACCCAGCTGCGGTGCTCTGGCACTGCAGGTCGATAATAGCATAATCCATAGTGAGATAGCCTTGCTTCCTTAAGCCCCACGCTCTCTGAAGTGGAGCAATGAGAGTCTATTCATTCCAGCGGTGGGACTCCACAGTTATGAGCATAATAAGCAGAACAGAACATAAGAATGCAGGAGAAGGAGAAGAGAGGGATGAAAAGATAAGTGTTGGCATCAGCAGATTCTGTCCAGACTGAATCAATGTGTACGTATGCATGTATGTGTGCGTGTGTTTACCTTGAACAGGAAGGATGGGAAATGCAGCTCTAGGGAAGGTGTATGCCCCAGATCCAGATGACTGGGACAACAAGACCTACAGTCTGGAGACAAGTGCAGCTAAGTAAGAGCTCAGTGTTAATTGGCTATAATGTTTTTTCTTCTTAAAACTTACTAATCTTTAAATGTGCCGCAGAGGTTTTAGTGCTAGAGCTTTGAAAAAAAATCTGCCGCATATGCAGGAAAAAAAAAAAAAAGTTGTGTTCGGAGTGATGAGCCTGTACTCCCCAAAAAAACTTCTCTGAATGATATCATTTGGTCTAAACAGTGCTTACCTTGCTATTTTCCACAACTCAGAGGCAATTCCCTGCCCTCTACTATATCCCACACTTTCCATTAAGATTTTAATCTCTGCAATCTTTGGTGATTGTTATTCTGGAAACTGTGACCATAACGAACAATCACAGAAATCTTGATCATACTGCGGAACGGTTAAAGGCTGAAACAGCCTATATGACCACATTCTAACTACTTCAGGGACCTTGGGTTGTTATTCAGTGTGAACACTTTCAGAATCAGATTAGAAATACCAGTTGCATATTTGTTTTATTCATACAGCAACTTCTGTCACCATGACAACTACCAAGCCCTGGTAGGACCTTTTGGATCTGAAGACATTTTTTCTTCCCTTTTGTTTTTTTTTCTTACTATTTTGGATACATTTTTGTGCTTCTTGTTTTGTGTTTAAAAATTAATTCCTATTTAGCACTTTCTGTTCAGTCAGGAATGAGTGATAAATCTAGAAAAAAACTAAAAATTGGCTACAAATTAACTGAGATCTCTAAAAAGCATTTGTCTGAATTAATCCTCTGTTGTCTTTCTGTTAACCGTTCTTCTGCTCTTCTCAGATACTTCAGTGTGAATCAGAGCTCAGGGATGCTGACTGTCCGGCAGAACACGCCACCGGGCAGCTACTGGTTAAGAGTTGGGGTTTCTGATGGGGTGTGGCCTGACGTGATATCAGGAGTCAGGGTTCACATCAGGGAGCTGGAGGAAAAGGCCATTCTGTCATCCGCCTCACTGCGTTTGACAGGTAATGTGTGCAGAAACACATTTTCACCTGATTGCATAAATTTAGTGTCAATTCTAAATCTGTTGGTGGAAGCATTAGAGCAGGTGGATTGAAGCTTTATTTAAAAGTAGTGTTACTTTACGACCTCCCAACCTAAAAATCAGAAATGGATTGAATAATAAAACTTTCTGATAGACGAAGGCTCGCTCTTTGTTGACTGTGGTTAATTCTGTTTGGACACTGATGTTGAACGTGACAGCATGTTCCACGAGTCTGAATAAATTAGTACTTTTCCTTTAATGATTATCAAGTTGTCAATCCAGTTAACACCTAAATAACAGGCTGTCAAGAAATCTTTTTCCCCTCCAACTTGCATTGTTTAACATTTCTAAGCATTGCAAAGCATCCATTCACAGTGCTCGGTTTTCTTCTTCTGTTCCTTGCTCTGCTGCGGTCTGAGGTTCATGTTAGTGTATTCATTTTTTCTGGCAGTCTCTCAGATCAAATCTCCGTTATAAAGGTCAATCTAGAAGTGTCAGGTAAAGTCCTTGACATTTAAAAAGCCATTCGGCGAACAGAGTCAAAGGCTGTTATGGATGCCTCTGACTCAGAGTTGTTATCATGTTTGAGAGATTAAAGATGACTGCTCACATTTTGCTGGTGGGTTCCACCCAAAACATGATTGATTTTCCAGTCCTTAAAAACGTTTTGTACAAGGCAGTCTGTCAAGACTCCGGCCTCATGCCCGTGTGCAAACAGATTATTTTTTTTCTTGTTCTTTTCTTTGTACTGTGCTGCATCCGGACTCATTTAACTCATGGACGGCTCCAAGAGGAAGCAGATCAATAGAGGGAGATGTTAGGCTACCTCTTGTGTTAATGGAATAAGGAACTTCACCGACTTTGATCAACTCTCCAGTTGTCATTGACGAGTCTGTAGTTCTTATTTCATGAGCTTCCATTCTCTTTGTTTCCCAAAGGCATTACAGCGAGAGAATTTATCGACTCGAACGTCGAGGGGAAAAGTCGGCTGGAGGCGTTCTGGGACTTCCTGTCTGAAACCCTGTCTGTCAGACCGGGAACTATCAACATTTTCAGTGTAGCAGACAGAGAGGCGAGAACAGTGGACATCCATTTCTATGTGCTAACCGATAATGGCTACTTGCGCCCAGAGAAACTGCACAGTGTCCTGGCTGCACATAAAAAGAAGGTATGTATACCATCCTGTCAGACCGATAGAGATCACCGTTCATAAATCAAGTGATAAACCTAGGAGCTTGAGGGAAAGAGATAACCAAGCTTTTTATCTGCCCTTTCATTCTCACACTGAATTTCTGTCGGTTTACGGCCTGACCCTGTCATGTCCATTTGTCTCTTATTCAGTTGTTGTCAGTGTATCTCTTCCTTCTGGAACAGCCTTTCTTTTCCTCTGCATCAGTGTAACTATTTTGCCACTTTAGCTATTAATCTAGAGATCCAGAGCTTCCTGCATACTCTTCCTCTTTTAAATGTCTTAACTGTAGTACACACCCCGAACTCTTTCACATTTGTCACCTTAAAACAATGTTTTATTAGGATTGTATGTGACAGTCCAACACAAAGTAGGACAAATTGTTAAAACGAAAGAGAAATGATATTCAATTTTCAAAAGGTTTTACCAATAAAGCTGAATGGCATGCATGTGAGTTTATATTCTGAAAGCAAACATGTTGCCTACAGCTAAGGTGGGAAAACCTTTTGAAGGGATAACTACAAGTTTGACATTCTACAAATGTAACCTTTATGGAACAGTGAAAAGTTGAAAGCCGTACTTGAAAGAAGTCCAGTTTAAAATATGCCACAGTAGCGTAGGAATCATAGTGAAAGAAGACACTCTGGCATATGAAACAAAAACTGAGTTTTTATGTCCTTTATGCAAAACATGGTTGATGTCAAATCTACCACTGCACATTTCCCTAAACGCATTATTCCCTCAGTGAAACATGGTGGTTTTAGCAACTTACTATTTGCTGTGATGCAGGTACAGGATACCTGGTCAGAGTAAATCAGAATCTGCAAATGACTTCAGACTGGGTTGGAGGTTCAACTTCCTGCTGGACAATGACCCAAACATCCAGCCAGTGTTACAATGGAATTAGTTCAGAAGAAAGTGAATAAATGTATTACAATGGATCAGTCAAATCTCAAACATAAATGCAATTTGGGTTCTGGTACAAGACTTAAAGAAATTGCTATTTACAGATGCTATTCTTTCAATGTGATTACCCTTTAGCTATTTTGTAGAGAAGAATGTGCAAAAGCTGCTCAAAACCTTTAGAGACATATCCCAGAAATCCTGTTGAAGAAGTTGACTCCAAAAAGTATTGACAGACTTGATATTGCTGAATACGTATGCAGAGGGTAGTTTTGAAATCTTAATTTGTTTAACATTATTTTAACTTAGGCATAATTTTCCTTTTTACCTGAGAACTATGCCCTACTCTGTGTTGGTCTATCACATAAATCCCAATAAATGCAAGAAAATTTATTTTTCTAATATAATGAAATGCAAAGCTGAAAGATTATAAGTATTTTCTTGGAAATCCCATAAAGAATCTTGCAAGATGCAAGTCTCTGTTATCTTCACAGACCGTTACTATAATACCTGTTTTTGTCCCCCTTCCTTTTCACACTGCAGCTGCAGTCACTCCTGCGTGTGAATGTAAGCCAGGTGCAGGTAGATGAGTGTGTGCGCACTGACTGTAAGACGACCGGCGGCTGCTACACACAGTTAACCGTCAGTGACTCACCCGCCTTGATAGACTTCGGTGCTTTATCCCTGGCCTCAGTGAAAGTGACATCTTCGGCCGTGTGTGGCTGCGCCGCAAGAGAAATGACCCACCGGATGTGCTCCTACTACCCCTCTAACCCCTGCCTCAATGGAGGGACATGTGTTGACACACAAAATGGGTACAGGTGAGAGACATAACACTTGTTTGACCTCGGGTGAAATGGATTCTTAAAAAAAGTCAAACATAAATTTGTTTTACTGTTAGTTTGTGCAAATAGTGTCTATAGACATGAAATGCACTTGAACTACTTACAGCTTATCCTCCACAAACTTTTATAAAGATATGAAACCACTCTTAAAGTAATTTTATTTGTATTGCAGCTGCATTACCTCATGCTGATTTTTCAATGAGAAAAATAACTTCTAATTTGGATACTGAGTATTATTCAGTATGGGAAATAAAAATCAAACATTAAGACAATTTTTCACATGACATTAAACCTGCTGGTAATGCTTTATATAACTGTCTTTCTCAAGTAGAAAAGGCAAATTTTTTCTACTATAACATTTTACAAGAAAAAAGGAGGGATGGAATGATTAATGTGATATGATTAATGTGATATTTCACATGCCTATTGGAACTTTTTTCAAAAAAGCGACAAGCAACAAGTTTAGTGACTTGTTTTGTTATTAGTAATATTAACTTGTCTTGTGGTTTCTATATATCCACCCTATCCTTAACACCAGACCCACCTTAATAAATTCCTGCCAAGCAATTTTCATCTAACCAACACAAATGATTCCAGTTAAAATCCCTGTAGTCTTTATCAGACTTCATAGATTTTTATTTTGTTATGGTAGGACAGAAAAGGCCTTTTTCTGGCATGCCTTCCAAACACAACAACCAGTGGTTGTGTAGATAGTGCCTAAAGGTTGACTCCTGATGACAACCAATACACCCACTCACTCTTTGCTGTATTTCCTAAGCGTTCACATTTTGATCAGTGGTGAAAAGGATTTGTCTTTTGGTTAGTTTATATTTTTGCCCTCCACATAACCAAGAGGCCAACATTCCAGTTATCTTTACAGGTTTAATTCACGAAGGGTCACAGGCAGGCTGTTGACTATTTGTAGAAGTCATTAAACAGTCTGAGGGCTACACACAGTGCAAGGCTAATGGAGACATGAACAAGACATACGATGATGCTCACACTTGTTTTCAGAGGCCAGCTAACGTAGCATATATGTTTTTGGATTGTGAAAGGAGAGTGGAGTACAAATGGACCCACAAAGAAAGGACCCAGGAGATATATACATATCTAACAAAAATGTAGTAGTCATATAGAAGTGACAAATGGTGGCACAAATAATTTTTCTTAAGCAAGCTTTTTTTTTAGCTTTTGTCCCCACTGAATAAATGCATGAAAATGAACATCTGGTTTTAAAAAAATACAATGTGAGATTAAACTGCAGGAAAGCACATTTATTATAAGACTTTAATTATTGTAAATGATGTTGAAATTTCTTTTTGTTTACTTTGATACCTGTGGCAGGCGATAAACAAGAATCAACTTTTCATTGTTAAACTCATTCGACACTTTATTAAGTACATCTGGCTAGGACTGTTGCCTTCAGTGCTGCTTTAATGGGGCATGGTGCTTTATTCTGCAGAAAGTTATCATCATTTTGATCTAATCTGCCGATGGTCCTTTCACCTCTGACATCAGCAAGACATTTTCTTCCTCACACTACTACTCACTGGTTGTTTTCTCTTTTTTAGCCATTCTCCCAGAAAACCAGAGAGATGGTTTTGTGGAAATCCCAGTGGATCAGCAGTGTCTGAGCAATTCAGATCAGCCTGTCTGGCACTAAGACCATGCCACATTGAAAGCCATTTAAGTTCTCTTTGTTCCACATTGTATATTCTTCACCACATCCACATGACTAAATTCACAGAATTGCTGTTTTATTTGTTTTGTGGTTTTTTTCTATTAGCAGGCAACTGAACAAGTGCATGTGATAAAGTGACCAGTATTTCATGACTTTAATTAATTTTATATTAAGTTTAACCATTGATTGTTTCTTGTTCTTATAATGAATATTATTGCCTTCAGGTTTAAAAAGCTCAGTGGAAGTCTTTACAAAAAAATTTGCATGGATTTCATTTCACTTTTTTTCATCACACTCTAATGCACAGATTAAATAAATATAGGGCAGAAGGGATTATTTAAATGTATCCCATACTTCTGTTTGCTCGCACTGTGCAAGTAGTGCCAGTAATATGAATGTGTAAAAAAAAGTTTACACACCTAGTGGTCACAGGCAGCATAAACACAACTATATTTTTTGTTTTCATCACATTTTAAATTGTCTCAAACTATTGCGAAACTCATGTTTTCCCAGACACGCATCTCCTCCTTAGAAACCGTACATGTCACCTGACGTCAATGCAGTCCATCCATAAAGAATCCAATTTTTCCTCCTACCCTCTGTTGAGGGAGCTTAACGGGAAACCTCAGAGAGGAGCTAATCAGATATTGTCAGACAGACGTGAGAATAACAGGCCATGCCCTTCCTGATTTGGACTGCCATTGCTCTCACGAGTCACATGAAAGAACAGTGAAAGATTGAGGTGCTCTTTCACTGCTTATTGTGTGCATATGTATGCAAAGGGCTACCCATCAGGCTAAGCCTCCTCTTTTTTGCTGCCTATGGATCAGTATTCCTACCATGTGTTGCCCCCGCTGCACAATAAACAGCGATGTGAGAAATAGTCCGTTACAGCCTCAGTACACACAGCCTTCTTTAGACACTGCATGAAAATAGATGGCTTTGACATTATCAGCAAAGCCAGCTTGTCTCACATGCCTGCAGTGGAGGACAGACTGAGATCAACCAGTCCCCTCAATCCTCGCCATCATTGTGATTGAAAGGGCTTCTTTTCATCACTACATGCATCTCTTTGTTTGGTGGCATTTTTTTGTGATTAAAATTCATCATTACAGACACTTGCTCAAACAGATTCGAGAGTCTCGTGAAAAATGCTTAATTTCCAGTTTGTCCGAGAGCGTCGATCCTTAGCGCTAACGCTGTAATCAAAGTAGATAAGTAGCTACAAAAAGAGGCAATCTAGCAAAGTGTGTAGCATAAGTGTGAGCAGAGGGCAGTTCAAGAGAGTGGGGGGGTAAAAAAAAAATTTAAAAAAAAACTTTTGAAAATCAGTGATGCTTCGACACACAGAGGAGTGGAAGAAATAGATTTAATTATCTCCTAACAAAGGGAACGTGATGTGCCTGGCCTGAACTGTCTCCGGGGAGTTCAGCTCAGACAGCTGCTATAGATAAAGAATAGACCAGAGTAATGCTATGTTCATAACTAATTGATTTAATGTAGGACTGAATATTCAGGGCTTTGTCGCTAATGCAAACAATTGATAGATAAAAAGTGCTCCGCCCGCCGACTGTTGACAGGCAGCGTGTTCAAACACAGTCGGACCTGTCTGCCGGCGTGAATCAACAAGACTGTCACGTATGAACGGAGACAATGCGAAGATTTCTGAGAGCTCAAAACTGAATGACACTGATTGTTTCTTTCCACTTGTTTTGTCCTGATTTTTCACACATTTTCCCTTCTCTGTGCTACAGGTGCCACTGCCCCCCACAGCTCGAAGGGCCAGACTGTCAGCAGACAAGACTTAGTTTCCTTGGTAACGGCTATGCCTGGTTTCCTCCCATAAGGCCATGCTTTGATAGCCATCTTTCACTCGAGTTTATGACGGAGGAAGATGACGGACTGCTGTTGTACGCAGGCCCCTTGGCCACCCTTTTACCTGGGGATAATGAAGACTACATTGCCATAGGTAAGTAAATAAACAAAGTCAAGCCTGAGTAATTACATGTGTGCTATTGGGCTTCGGAGCTCTAAAACCTGGAACTTAATTGTGTGCGTTAACTACTGGGAGGTAGCTAATCAACAACAAATATGAGGAAAGCTTTAGGTTTGTGTTTACTTCAGAGACGTATGAGCTCTCAGTCAACTGAGTTATACAACCATCAGCTCAATATGCTTTAAAGACTAAACACTTTTGCTAATAAATATGTAAGCCCCTGAGGTCAGTATCATACTTGCAGTGAAACAATCGAAAAACCTTTATTTTCTGTAGATATTCACTGTCGGAGTGAACATCAGCAGGACTTGCTGGCCTGCTGTAACTCTTACGAATAAAAGGAAGCTTTTTTATTTTTGACATATTGATAAACTTTATTTTAAAAAGAAGCCTAAGTAAAATAAAATAAATGCATCCTCACTTTGACTGAAGTTATATTTATAGAAAGGCATGTTTCTTCAGCCAGTTTTGAATTATCAGTCTGTAAACAGGTTTCACCTGCACCAATTTATACCACCATTTCATACTCATGCATTTGTATTGCATGAGTATGAAATGGTATTTCCATAACTAATTCTAAACATGCCTTTGTTTAATTGTGTCTAATTTTCTGAAGATTTTTTTATTACATCTTAATGTTTGCTTCTGATTCCAGCTTGGGTAAGTTGGCTCATAAAATTTGTGACAAATTATAACCCATAATCAAACAAAAATAACTCTAGTTCACTCCTGTAGTACTTTGTTTTCCTGCTTTTTTTCTACTGTCAGCAGGAGACAAATACCCCCATCCACCAATGTCCTTATTCACCTTTGCACTTTCAGTCATTTTGTACCAGGTACAAAACTGTTAATGTCTTCTGAGGGACATTTCATACGACCAAACTTCATTTCACCACCCAAGCGTGTGTTTCAGACCAGCTTTGACAGCCAAAACTAAAAGTAATTTTTGATACTCACCTCATAATTTACTGTAATAGTAAGTAATATGGGTAAAGTAATTTTGGTGTGATTACACGTCTTTATCGTATTTTAAGGGGTCAAAATGTGGATTGGAAGTAAACTGTATGCAAATAAGGTATAATATACATTTTCAAAATACTAACATTAAAATTAAATAATAGTATATGCATAATTAGAGATTTTTTTCACCATTCATCTCCACAATTTATCAAAAATACTACAATGAAAAACAAACTCATACTCTATAGTTTACAAGAAGGGTGCAAAAGCAGTTTGCTGAAGGATACAAAGTGGAGGAGATGAAATGACAATTGTTTGGTACACAAATCGGTGAAGGGGATTTTTGCCCACAGCCTGTTATTTATGATATTGAATCATTTCCTGCGTGTATATAGTACAGAATTTCTTGAGGTTTTTGAAAGTCAAAAAGTGGTACGCAAACCAAAACACCAAGCAGAGGTATGATTTTAGAAGCACATTTTTCTTTCTGTCTAGCTCTGCCACTTCAAATATTTGTTAGCACCACATTTCATGAAAAAAATGTTTTGTAGCTGTTGTTTCAATTTTTTAGTGTTTAGAGGCTGCAGCAGTACCTGCTTCTATTTCTAATGGCTGTTTGAACTTGATGGTAGAAACATCTTGGATCTATTTTTTTTCTCCAATTAACAGATGATGAGCAAGTGTATACCTCAGTTTTGGCATCTTGCCCACCTTGAACATTTATGTCTGTCTTAACATCAATCCATTTTCTTACATCCTTGTCCCTTAGTGGGGTCAGGAGGGTTCCTGGTGTCTATCTCCAGCTAACGTTCCGGGTGAGAGGCGGGGTCACCCTGGACAGGCCGCCACTCTGTCGCAGGGCAACACAGAGACACACAACCATGCACAAACACACACTCACACCTGGGGGCAATTTGGAGAGGCCAATTAACCTGACAGTCATGTTTTTGGACTGTGGGAGGAAACCGGAGTACCTGGAGAAACCCCACAGGGAGAACATGCAGACTCCATGCAGAAAACTGGGGCCGGGAATCGAACCCAGAACCTTCTTACTGCAAGGCAACAGCCCTACCAACTGCTCCATTGTGCAGCCCCTTTCTTAATATATTGTAGCAATAAGAGCTCATTGATTTCTTTGGTGCCCATTAGTGTGACAGTTGTTGCAATTTTCAAACTATTTGGAAACCAACTTGTGAAGAAAATGCTTCTCAGGAACATCTGACCCAGTGCCTGGCATTGCAAGCCAGTAAATATGAACACCTCCAGGTTAGAAGCTGGAATGGTTAGAGAAAGTTTAAATCTCAGGAGCCAAGTTTCAGGCTATACAGGTCTTAATTAAGAAGTTCATGGCACTGCAAGACTGCTGGGTCTGAAACAGAAACTCGAATGAAAACAAAGATCAACAAAACCTTAGATAGACCAGGGAGAGCAGCAAGGACTTTTATTTCCAAAACAAAAGGAGAAAATAAAACGTATATCTTATGAGAATTTCCAGTTCACAGCAGAAACAAAAAGAGAGCACGACTTTTGACTTCTGAGTGGGTAGATGAAAGGTGAGAAGGTTGAACTTCTTCTGCTATTTGCTGGAGAAGTGACATACTTTCCCCTGTATGTCTGAACAACTCACTGATTAGATTCTTTCAAAGTGCCACAAGATCAAGTATGTGGGTATGTATTTAGCACAATAGGGAAAAACTAATTCAGACAAAATGCAAAATGCAGAGCGCATGGAAAAAATTTAAAGCTATTGTGTAGATGGCTTTTGTACAACAGTAAAAGCAGTAAAACAGTAAGTATTATGCATAGTTGATAAAAATATTATGAAGCAATAGAAATAATGGTGAATGAAAAACACCTACATTTCAAACCATCGGTGTCTTATAAAATTATTATAGCCATAGCCGCAACAATTTTACATCTTTATAGCAATAAAATATTCAGGTGTGTTCGAGCAGGTACACATAAAACATCCCACAAGGAATTGAACTAAACATCCCCAGTCTGAAGGGTTTCAGCAGAAAATGCAAATTAGAATTTTAGATAAATTGTTGGAGCATAATTTATGGCCGCAGAAAGAAAACGTATCTATGTATTTTTGCTCCACGACATGTAAACTATTTACAAGATTGTAGGATACCTTGAAAGTATGATATGCAGTAAATAGCATTCATCATATTTGTTCAGAAAATGAACATTTAAATGAGCATGAAAGCATTTTTTTTTTCAAACACTAGACTAATATGAACAGAAATAAAGACATAGCACTGGTATTAGAATGGAGCCCTGGGAAATTAAATAGTGTTGTTTGGCATAGTTGAAATTACCATCCCTAAAACAAGCCGCACAATTTCAGTGTAATTCTATGAAAACCCTGTTTCTTTATCTCTTCCAATAAAGAATAATGATTTAAAGCCTTTAGAACAAAAATGCTGCAGCAAAATTCTTATCAGCTAGGTATGAGCAATGAAAACCAATTTGGATTGGAAAGCAAATAAAAATTAATCTGTGAGATGTTACGTTTATTTGCTTTCATATTTGCGAAAAGTGAAAAAATAAATAAAGAAATAATTTTACCACATTTGTGTTAAATCTTCTTGCAGGAAAAAGGATGTCTATGTGTGTTAGATTGTTGTCTGTATGCGATCCTTTGAAATCAATAACTGCAAAGCGTAAAGCGTGAGGTGTTGTGCATTTGAGTCTTGATTTACTGAGTTTAAAGATCCCAGTAAGGTCTTACTGGAAAGAAAATATGTCTCCCTTTTTTTTTGCGCCTCTACTAATGATCGATCACTCGTGCCATCACAGAGAAAATCAGTGAACCATAGTTGTTTTTGTTGACTCAGGTCCAGATTTTCTTTGAATTGAGCTTTTTTTTTTTGCTCTGTTGGGAATCTTTCATAGCATGGTTGAATACCTGGTGCAGTCCACTTCACAGGTAACTACTCGGAAAGCACACAGAGACTTTATGAAAGAAACATCAACACAGTTTATTGTTGCTGATACAAAGGCTCACTCTGGGAACTTTGTTTTTTTTTTCATTGTTTTTTTTTAATCAAAACAAATTAATACAATTTAAGTATGTCGTGCTTTAAAGATCTAATTTCATTGCAGCCTTAGGAGCACTGAAATATTTAGAAGAAGCATACAATCTTCTCAAGGCAACGAGAGTGAAGACAATGTTAAATATGCTGAATGTAAAAGATATATCCAATTGTGTAACATAGTAAAGAAACAGTGTATGTAATTTTATATTATATAGTGATGCAGTTATAGTGGAGTTTTTATTATCAGGTTATTGTTTCTGTCATTGTGCAAATGTTCACCCTGTCTACACGCATGGATATACAATATGTCTATATGTTTTCTATTTAATGTTCTCTAAACTAATTAATCTTAACGGGCCAAAGTCATTTCTTAAATTTCTTCTGTCACTGC
Source organism: Micropoecilia bifurca (assembly GCA_903067075.1). Lineage (NCBI taxonomy): Eukaryota > Metazoa > Chordata > Actinopteri > Cyprinodontiformes > Poeciliidae > Micropoecilia > Micropoecilia bifurca. The sequence goes on along the minus strand of CAEGAF010174861.1, from coordinate 34,720 downwards.
ATGATAAAGAGCTATTTTCAGTGTCGGACCCAAAATAAATAAATTTTTTATTGCCGTAGAATAATCTGAATAGCAGAGAATATTGTTATTTTAAATGTTGTGGTATTTCAACTACTGCAAGGTGCATGGAGAGGGACAAGGATCTGATAAGATAAAGACTCCAGAAAAATGTAAAATTCTGGGGAACCAAAAAATGTTGGCTCTTGTCCATTTTGGTTCCTTTGCATTTCAAGTGTTGCTGGAATCTTCTATCAAACAATTTAAAAAAGGACAATTATTTCTCATCCTTAAAAAAATAATAAGAACGAGAAATAATCCCACAGTATCTCAGATTCTTTGTCGTTTTTAACGGTGGGCTTTTTCAAAATATAATCACCTTGTTTTGGCAACAGGCTTGCCAGCAATCAGATTATTCTCTCTGCTACTCAGATTCTGCGCTCCAGTCTGTGTTCAGTTGTTTATTCTCTTTGTTTAAGAGAAGAAACTTCCCTTGGGTATTTCCCTGTATCAAACTGGGTACTTGAACCTTGCCTTTTTATCATTTTCTTTTATTTATACCATGTTTGGTTTACAATACATTTCATCACTATTTTCTGTTTACCCTGGTTTTATATTTTTAATCATACCTGCATTTTGAGCTGCTTTTTGAGTTTGACCTTTTTTTCCAATAATTTCCCCCAGAATTGATCGTCCACTTATTTTTCAGCGGCTTCTATTAATTTTGATGTTCGTCTTTTATAGAGCTGATTGGTGGGACTCCTAGCCTTAAAATCAACCATGGCTCTGGGACCCTAGTTCTCCAGTTAACAAATGTTGGAGTGAGTGACAGACGTTGGCACCGCCTTGATGTGAGGAGCAACAGCAAAGTAAGAGAAGTACAGAACTGCCATAGCTCCTACGCGATTTTCACTGACTGTTTCACTCTATGTGCAAGAGAAATGTCAGATTAGAAAACACGCTGCAGTGCCACGGAATTGTCAAGAAGCTCAACATTCATCCCCACATGCGGCTGTAATGACCTCTCTTTTCTTTCCCACCCAATTTAAAGGAAGTGCGCTTTACTCTGGATCGATGCTCCAGTGCGATTGTCATGGAAGCAGAGGGGGTGGATTCTTGGGCGATGACAGAGGATCGCTCTTCCTGTGAAATACGAGGGGTCACGCCCAACAGGGATAAGTAAGACCAATAATTAATTCTGAAAAGAGAAAATAGTTTGGAGAAAATATCTTTATTTTCAGACTCTACTTTTCTATCCCTTTGTGTGAACCTTCTATCCAACCGTTCATCCATTGGTAGATCCTAGCTGGCCTTTTTGTGGCCATACCGGCTTGTAATTAAAGAGAGAGAAACGCCATTAACGAACAATTCATTTTATAATTAGCATATGTGTTTAATATGTTCCTGTCACAGGTCATTTGGAAAAAATTCTTCCCTTCCTCCAACCAGCCATGGTGTTTTGCACAGTTCACATTTGAAGCTGGAGCACAGTAGAAATATCTCCAATAAATGTTTTTTGTTTGTAAAACATGAGTTAAAAAAGACAGAGATAGGAGACATTTTTACTTGAAAATTAAAATATGAAACACGAATCCACGTAAATGAAGCAGATGTGAACTAACTAACCGCCGTGCTTATTATTAACCAAGTAGTTCTTTTAATATAAAAAGACACAAATTAATGGCTGTATTTTCAATGAGTATTTAATTGGACACAGGGAAATTTGTGGCTGCATTTGTTTTGAGTGCATGAGAAGTAACAGTGTGAATAATTCAAGAGAGCCTTCTTTAAACTGGAGTGTGGCTTTCTTTAGCAACCCCAAACAAATCTATTTGTGTTTAGTTTCCACTTACTGTTTTTAAACCTAAACTGACGCATGGACCGGAGGGACGTGCCCCATATCCTCACTGGGCAGTGTGAGGATTAGATGCAAAACTAGCAACAGGGGGGGAAAGACTTACACTTTTCATAACGTTTTGGATTGGTTGCTAATTTCAATGTAGTATGTAGTAGATGCTCTGTTTCATATTCTATTTGCATTCATGTCTTAATGTTTTCTAAGTCACAAAATGTATGCCTTTTAGGTTTTATTTAGCAACTGGCATTGTAAATTACAAATATAAGATAAACAAATGAAAGACAGAACAAGAAAATCATATAGTTTTTCTTCAAAAGTGTATCAAAGCAGTATCAAATTAATTTTCCATTGATTCTCAGTTAAATATCTCAGCTTAGAAATCAAATTGAATCTGTCAACTTATTAGAATCACGTTTTACCAAACAGAGCATCTATATAGCATTTTGTACTTTAGACAGCATGGGAAAGATTTGTAGGTAGAACTGTTCAAACCCAGAAATTCTCATCGAAAATGCTGCTTATGTTTTTCCAGGGTTTATTATTTATTAAAATTAAATCAGATGGATACACAGGCTGTTTTTAGTTTCTCATGTGCCACACTGTTTTCTCTTGGGGAAAGAAACTGTTGATGATTTCCTGAAATGTAATCCTTAAAATGCCAATTAATTTTTGACTTTGTATCCTCATAGCATTTTGTGCTTGGTCACAGCTCAACTTGTTTACTACCACCGTGGACCTGGCTTGCCTCTGGACTCATTATTGTTTCAGCTTAGCTACAATTTGAAAATTGCCACCATACACATAATATTGTGATGAAGCTTTATTATTTTTTGCACACATATTATAAAGATTGTTAGGACTTGGAAAAACTCTCACTTTTTTGTGTATAATCTGTTTGCTCTTTAACCCAGAAGTTGAGCTGCACTTCAGCTATAGAGCTGTCAAAATTGTTTTGTAGCTAAACATCTGTCATGTCACTCGAGCTTTATATGTCTATCTTTTTTCTTTTAAAAACCAAAAGGTTTATTCGCTTTTAAATCTCTGAAAGCTAGTGGTGCACAGGTTGTGGCTGGTAGGGAAGTTTCAAAAGGGCTTTGAAATCTCTTGTTCATTTTGCTCAGACACTAAGAAAAATAAATGTTTAATATCCAGCTTTTTATTGCAAATACACATTATTGATTTCTTTCCATGAAGCAATTACGGGATATTAGCAGGAGTTTTGAACTGACAGGACACATAAAATCTAAAAAAAATCATGCTAAAATTACATGTTTTGTTCCTTAGAAACTTTGTGCTAACAAATAACACCTTCAGTCACCTCCGTGATCTGACTTCTGACTAATCTAGAGCTATCACTGCAGTATGAACTGTGTTTTGTCTTTTCCCTAGCCATTTTCTTTTCCCTTGGAACCAGGATTTCATTTATTTCATATTCATGAGGATAAAGTCTTTTGAACAGGCAAACTGTTTTTGGTGGGTGAGGCGAAAGCTGCTTTATTGATTTATTCACTCTCACAACTCTAACACACTTTTCATCAGTAGTAAGTGGCCACACATCCACTTGGCATATTCCCACCAGAATGTTATTTTATTCTTATTTTTCTGTCAAGACAACATTCCAATTTATGTTTAAAACAATCATGCTGTTACATAGGTTTAATGGGTTATTTATTAATAGACTATCTGTTGATAAACTTGTAATAAATACATATTTTACTATAGTCTTACAGATAAAGAGATTCATAAATATAGAGCATCTTCCAATGAGGGTATGTTTCGACTTACCTTTTTTTTGGCAGAGAAATTATCACCTTGACATGTCTTGAAAGTAGTAGAGGAATCTCTTTCTGAGTGGATTTTGCTTTCTGACAAATGTAATTTACATACCGGTATAATGCATACTTTCAAAGTAAGACAAAAGGAACATTAAAAAGGTGTCATATTTGTTTTCTGTATGTACAAAAAGTGATGACCGCCTCAGCAAGAACCGAAGAAAACTGAATTTTAACAGACAGATTTTATTGTATGTACATGTTACAGCTGCTTACAGTCTCTGCTTTATTTTTGTTGCAAGTTCTGCCTTGAATTGTAACCTTGAAAAGTTTCCCTTAGCACACATACTTTGGTTGTTTTTCATCCTTAGGTACCTGAATGTAAGTCATGTTCTGCAGCTTGGAGGAATCAATGAGAACATATCATATGAATACCCACAACTACAACACAAACACTATACCGGATGTATAAGGAACTTGATTGTGGACAGCAAGGTAAAGGAAAAAAAAGTGATCTAAGTTTAACACAACTACAAGGCTAGACGAATATGTGGCTGTTTTGTATTCCTTTAATGTGTTCTGACAGAAAACTAGCTAAGTTTATAAATAATCCAATTTACTAAAAAAAATTGTGATTTAGGTCTGAGTAATACAAAGGTTTCTTGCATGCATAATTTTTATTTATCAGTATTAATATTTTTTTATTAATTGGAATATAATATACAATAGGTTTATTTCCAGTATTTGAGTTAACCTGTGTCATAACTTCGGATTTATTTAAAGCAATAAATCAAATACAGAGCTTATTGTAAAATCTTGTAGAGGGATAACTCTACAAAATATTAAGGAAGTGTGTGCAAACGTTTACATTTACAGAAAGTTTATCATTCTGTCATTTCATTTAGTAAATATAAATATTTTTAATCCTAACTGATCTAAAACAGAATAAAAGGTAGTGTAATGTAATTTCAAAAAGGGAGAAGAAAATGGCTTGCAGTATGTTTTTGAGTATATTTAGGCTTTTAAAGATACACACATGTGGGATTTGAAATGGAAACATGAAATAGAAATAAACGCGAGAACATGATAACATCGACCACATTGTAAAGGAAAATGCAGCACATTAATTAATAAAATGAATACACGACCTGCATACCGTGCAGCAATTAAAACACATCAATATATAATCAGCCAGGAGCATAATAAACCGCACAAGGAGTTCAACAGTATCAACTAACAAACACACACAGATTTGCATTTGTTTCTATATTCTTACCAGAACACTACACTGACAGAACTCATTCCCGAGCGCATTATGTTAACATCATGCTGTTTTGGTCATTAGGATGATTAAAACAGATTAATTAAGGTAAATACCAACAAAACCTCAATTCGATGCCCAAAGACAAATAATACTGTTGTCATGTCAACAAACAAACATAATGTACACATTCTTATCCCCATCCCCCACTACGATTACTGAATGTGCTACAACAGTTTGTTCTACTCTAATATATACAACCTAATGTATTTTTTTAATTAACACACTCCTTAAAAGCTCCAGATTAACAAACTCCTGTGCTGACAGTTGTTGATGATCAGCTGACTGCATTTTGCCGGTAGTACCAGGGTGCCCTGTTCCATATTTGTATGAAAGAAAGCTGAAGAATTGTTTAGTTTTCGCTCATTGCATCTCCATTCAGACGTTCCTTCTCCTTTATCCCAGATAAAACTTATTTAATGTTCCATTTTCGAGTTTTATCAAACACTGAAATTGATTTCACAAACAGAGCTTTTTGAAAGATTCGATTTTAATTTACCATTACCGTTTCTTTTTACAAATCTTTAATAAAACTATCATTTTTCAATTTCCGTCTTGTTTTTTTTCATTCCTTCTTTCAGTGTGTCATTCTTCAACTTTCTTTCTCCTGTTTCTTTCCTTTTAATTCAATCTAGCTGTATGACCTTGGTTCTCCTGCTGAATCCTCCAACACTTTGCCCGGCTGTGGTCTCATTGATAACCATTGCGCCGACTTGGAGCAGCTTCCCTCCTGTGGCAAGCGGGGCAGCTGTCACGGGGAGTGGGGCTCTTTCAGCTGCCTGTGTGAAAAAGGGTTTACGGGCCCGCATTGTGATCAAGGTAGGCCCGTAGATTTGCCTTTAAATGACCATGACGTTTTCAGTCTGAACCTCACGAGGTGTGCAGACCCAAATGGGAAAACTTGCTGGTGTGGGAAGATAACCCCGTCTTACATAAAGTGCTTTTGCACAGCCGCACACCCTCGCTGTAATTCCCTCATGTATTTCCCATGTGACAGCTGAATTAATTGAACAAGCCTTTTGTGCTTTTTTTTTTCTTTTTTTTTTTTGATTGACAAGTGACTCCAGAGTTTTCCTTTGACGGCCGGAGCCACGTTCAGCTGCAGCTCTTGTGGTCTCTCCCTGCAAGGCGGACCAGAGTCCAGGTTGGGGTCCGTACTCGCGCTTTAACAGGGGTCATCCTCAGCTTGCTGTCCCAGGAGCAAAGTGAATACCTGCGTTTAGAGGTGAGTCACGGCTGGTCACCCGCCTCCACCTTGACAGCTGCGATTGTCTTGTTTGTGAGCCTCAAATTAGGCCCTGCAAATGATTGCAGCAGATGCTTGTCAGGCTGTGAGTGAGTAATATCAGGGTTGGAGACATATGGGTGGATACTGAGGGGGCTGTTGACTGACATATGTATGTTCCTTACTGGCTCTTTGACTAGATCTGCAGAGAGTCTTTTCGGAGAGTGTTTGATTAAAAATAATAGGCCCTCCTTATTCAAGGGTATTTTTGTTTCTGGTTAAGGTTTCATAACCACTTTAATATAGCAAGAGAGTCAGTGGGCATAGCAGTAAATGGAAGGTCAGATCTCTTGTTAAACACTTCGGAGTTCTGACACAGCTTATGTGGAAAAGTGAGCTCAAAGTCTGTGCAGTATGTCACTAGATGCAATAAAAACAGTTCCTTACAAAAGTATTCACAGTTATCTTGTTCACATTTTATCACATTACAGCTACAGTCACCTCTGTATGTCATGCGGATTTTACGCAGCAGACCAGAATAAAGTGGAGAATAACTTTAAAGTTAAATAAAAAGTACACGTGGTTTTTGCAAAACTGAGTTGGATAAATTTATATTAAGTCTTCCTATAATCCAAAGAAGTTTAGTACAATTTGCTGTAGTTGTATAGGACCAATTGTCAAGACGTCTTGACACCAATTGTCAAGATGCCTTTAAAAAGAAAGACTCCTGAATAAAATCCAGCCTCAGAGACAGTACCGCTGTTTTAAGAAGAACTCAGAGGTTTGTTAGAGAAAATTAGTGCACAAGCAGCAACCTGAAGACAAAGGATAATAGCCAAGGAGAAGTTAGGGTTTTTTTCTATAAAACAATAACACAGCCTTTAAATATTTAATGGAGCACTGTTCGAGCCATCATCCAAAAATGGAAAATGGATGGTGCAACAGCAAACCCATCAAAACATGGTCATCCACCTAAACTGACAGGCCAGACATGAAAACCATTAATAAGAAAAGCAACAAAGAGGCTTGTGGAAAGTTGGGAGGCTGAATCTTTAGCCTAAAAAAATAGACTATTAGTGGTGTATTCCACAAATTGGGCTGCACCAATTTGTGCAAAAGTGGAACGAAGAGAGCTGGCACAAGAAAGGTACAAGATGCCATGTTGTCAGTTTGCCACAAGACTTGTAGAGGACACAGCAAACATGTTCTGATCTGATTAAACCAAATGTGAGCTTTTTCCCTTCCATCATGTTATTTGTATTGGGATACTGTTGATACATTTTATGCATCTTCTAAAATTCTGATCATAAAAACAGAAACAAACTTTAGGAAAAGCAGCATTACACATATAATCAGTTCAAAGGTCAACGTATCTTAAAGAAAGAGGAGAAAATTCAGCTTTGGGGTATCCAATAACCCGAAGCTGTGATGGCAGGTCCATTGTATTATGTCACTAAGAGCCTTTGAGTATCGTGTGTTGTGTTCCAATATTCATGATTATGTATTTTATTTTTCTGTGTTAGAAAAGTCCAGTCCTAAATCTTATTATTCATACACAAAACTAGACAATCCAGGTTCTAAAATCCTCCACTTGAGGTTGCCTCATACCTCAAACTTTCTAAGTTTGAGGTATGAGGCAACAATTTCAACCTGTAGATGTGCAAACGTGGTAGCCCTTAAAAACTTGAAGCTGCGCACAGAATAATGGTTTCCTCCGGCACTGAATTTGCTGTCTACAAATATACATAGTACTTACTGATTTTTGTTATAAAAGGTTTGAAAACCCCATCTTTTGCTGTCGCTGCTTTGAGCTGGACCATCATATTTTAAATATAAATTTCAAATTTAAACACGAAATACCCAAAAGGTACTAATACTTTTTTAAGGCATTGGATCTGCATACTTCCTGCAACCCAATTAGTTGACTGCTGCACAGTGTACTTTACTTCTTGTGTCGTCTGCCTGACACCATGCTGAGTGTTTATGATGGTGGTGTTCCCTGTCAAAGGATTTCATCTAACCAGCTGACAGGCCAAGTGAGAACAGTGCCTGGAAGTAACTGACTCTGGTAGGACTGTCACTCACAGGTCACCTGGTTGCACCGAAACTGTTTCTATTACGAATTTCACACTGCCAGTCTGCCGTTAAAAAAAACATAAAAAAAAAAAAATCTCGTTTTTGTGCTGGCACTTATTTGTCAGACAGCACGGTTTAAAGCACCAGCCCTTGTTCTTTTCGTTTTCATGCTGCATAAGGAAAAAAAACAATAGTGTCCCCTTCCCTCGTTTCAGTCCCACAGTGACAGGAGAAGGAAAAGGCTGTTGGCTTTAATGTGTGGTGTGAGGGCTGTGGAGCTTTTCTGCGAAACCCTCTGTGGAACTGAATTGGTGAGCTGTATAAAGCTTCTGATGTCTGTCTGCAGCAAACACGCTGAAACATTTTCAGCCTTGTTGTCCCAAAACACACAGAAACACTTGAACACACCCTACTGTGTTTTCTGACTAAACCTTCTAATTTAAAGGGCAGCCTTTTTGCCCCAGTCTTTTTTTCTTATGGATAGATATGGAATTGAGTGCCCACTGAATAAATAAGTTCTTTTTCACACAGAGGTTACCAAGGGCAGGCTGGGTAGAAACTGCATTTGGTTCTCAGAGGAGTTCAGCCTCTCTGTGAAGAAAACATTTAGAGTAATGCTTGCTGAGAAGAAGTTTTTAAGAGGGTGTCTGGAATAAACTCCACAAGTAACTTCTAAAAAGAGCAAAAAAAATCAGAGCTTTGACATAGTTCAGACCTCAGAAATATGCTGAAATATATTTTGAGAAGAGATGATTGCATATGACTCAAGGGATACTCCAGAAAGTTTCTATAATCATTTGTACCTGTGCATTGATTAACCTTCTTTTTTGCACAATTTCTGCTTTGCACTACAGGCAAGATCAAGCAATAGGGAAATCACATTGAGCTTAGACTTTTTTTCTATAAATGGGTGTGCGTCCAGTAGAGAGGGACTCCTGCTGAGGGAGCAATAGTTAATGCATGCCGGGCTGACTGTGAATTATCTAGACCTACTGTTTCCAATTAAGCTCAGGACATGTACAAGCTGCAGTTATGGGAAGCCTCACATTGGTTTGTCCATTGTGTTCACTCATCCCTAACTGCTGAAGATAATTGTTGTTTCATGTATACCTTGCCTTCGGGATGACTTTGCCATGCAGTGATGTGTGGAGCAACCTGGCAGAGCAGCATTGCTGCAAAATTGCCGAATAAATTCTTACCGCTGGAATTTCCATCCCACTTTTCTGCCAGGTTTTACAGTAGACGGGCTTGTATGGGTGCTTAAATTTCACAATTCTTGCCTTGCTCACCCTTAGCTGCCTTTTCCTCACCTTGGGAGCTGGCCTACTTCTTATAATGTTGTTATGCTCAAGAGCTGTTTTTTTTTTTTTTTTGCACATCAACACACCGCAATATGGCAGAAATCTAACTCTTGTCAGACTGTCAGTCTGCTTCGTGGCACCTCATTTTGCAATTTTACTCCTGAGTCTTGAAATCTACACTAAGAGAAATAGTGTTGTTGCAGCAGCTGACAAAACTGAACCGCTTGTTTTATAGCGGTACTCTAACTGTAGAGTTAGGATGCCTCAAACTCGGAGCAAAGTCCTGATTATCAAAATGCGTTCAATCTTTCACTTGGAGTGTAAGGATTTTACGAAAGGTACCACTGTGTTTTCAGGTGATTCAAGGCCTGCTTGCTGTTTTCTACAACCTGGGAGACGGAGATTATAATATCTCACTGCCGTACCACCGCCTGGATGACGGGGAATGGCATGAGGTGGAGTTGGATCGGTTCGGCAGAGAGTTCACCCTGAGGCTGGATCGGGGCGGGGGTCAACTTGAAATCACCGCCTCACCCGGCCAGAGTCAGGAGATCATTATTGACCCCTCTGTGGTGATGCTTGGGAACTCTTTCCCATCAGGACACAACCGCAGCTTCTTTGGTAGGTTTCTGCTTGGGAAACTAAATTCATTGCTAACAACAAGTAATTTCTGTAAAAAACATCCTGCATTTTTTTTTTTTTACCTTCAAATCTTGTTTTCTGCTGGATTCTGCTCACACACAGTATGACAGAATAATATATACGGTTGACAGGTTTGTGCCTTTTCAAATTTTCTGAAATGATTTCAGTGAGACACAGAATTTAATGAAGTATCTCAAGGACTACTGACTGAAAGAGTTTTACAAAAGCTCTGTGTTGCCTCACTTGTCACTTTATGTAGAAAGTCATGTCTTCAAAGATTTGCAAATGGCAGATAGTTTTTTAATTCACTGTAAATCAGGGTTGATTAAAGTTCTGGTCAGGTGAAGAAAATGAAGTAGTAGTTCCTTAAAGACTTGTAGTATTAGTTTATAATCTGTTTTTTCAAAGGAATGTGTCTCCCAGCTGAACATGCAGTGAATTTAATACCTAGACTTACCTTTTCCTGGACCTCAGGTGTTACACAACAAAATGTGTTTTGATGCCATAGTTCAAAACAAGTAAACACAGTATGTCAGTGGCACTGATATGCATTTACATGATGCAGAAGACTTTGTGCTTTCAACAGAGTGAGTAAACTAACCGGTAGGAAAAAAAAAACACACCTGAAAGAAAAATTCATGCTGAGAGCATTGCCCGAGGCTGTTTGTATGTTTGGCAGTGTGAGAGCATTGGTCGGCAGGTATGTCGGCAAGTCTACGAGTGTTAGTGCTTGTGTGCCTGCATATTCCAGTTTACGCACTTGTTGCTGCGTAAATGCGTGCCTGTAAAAGATTTTTGCCCTGAGGACTAGCGTCTCCCTTCTCTTATTTCCCTCTGTCTTCGCCAGGCTGTTTGCGTGATGTAAGGTTTAACGGCCGCTCCGTTCCCCTGGATCAGGACCAGCATTCAGAAAGACTTCAGGTGCTGGTCGCTTCACAGGGCGTCTCTGTCGGCTGTTCCTCAGATGCCTGCAGAAAGCACCACTGCTCCCCTCCCTTGGTCTGCTTGGACCTCTGGAGACAGCATGACTGCAGGTGCTGTAAATATAGAGAATAAACAACCAAATGTTTTAAAGTGGTCTTAAAGTGTGCAGTCACGCTCGGCACATATTTGCATGCAGATCCCCGAAAACAAAGGATGCATCGGATTACCATACTTATGATGAAGTTAGAAATGTCAGCAGTCAATTCATACTTTTGCAAAGTTAAAAACTATGTCTGTCTTTCTGTCTGTCTGTGCGTCCGTCCAACTATCTGACCTATTCTACATTTTTATCTTTTGTATCTATCAATCTAAATAATGGGGATCAGCTAAAAGGTGGCACTCGTTAATACTCAAAGGAAATGCAAAAGGTCATTTCCACATTCAGTGTAACTTCAAGTGACTTGCAAATAATACTGAAATTTTGCTTAATGTGATCTTCAGCAAAGCCATGAATCAGCAAGTAAAATGTCAGAATGTCCCTTGAAAGGAAAACGTAATACACAAATCTGACCAACCAAATGAGAAATTACTTATTTTGATCTGCTTAGGATCTATGTGACAAACATTGTTTTTAAATAGTTGAGCACAGCCATAAATCAGCAACATTAGAAATTAATTATAATTAATTATTAATAAATTTATAAATAACTTGAGTTCAGTTTCTCTTATATTTATTGTGCCAACTAACAAAACTAGCAAAGAAAAAAAATTCCTTCCACTTAAATGCAATCCAATTGATTCCAAAAAATAATTGATCCATTTTCAAAATCAGTGTAGTTTTGTTAAGTCCAATTAAGGTGAAATATGTGTGCATTTTATCATGTGAGTCAACAAAATGAAATGATATGTCCTGAGAGCAAAGAACAAAATGTTGGTTGAGAAAGTATGGTAACATATGTAGTAATATTGGAAATAAATCGGCACAAAGACTTAACACTAAATAATTTGTAACAAACAAAAAATTAAGTGTTTTCTGTGAGCTCCTAATGTGTACATGGCACTACAAGAAACCTGTGACCAGATTTTAGAAGGGGAGGTATCAATCTCTATATACCAGCGATATAAACAAGAGCACAACCACATAGGGCTGTAAAAGTTACAACTAAATTTTAAAATGTATTCTAAAATGCAAGGGCAGGCAGTGCAAAAACACTAAAATGGCTGTAATTTGTTGCTTCCTTTTTAGTGTTTGCCTTGTAGCTGCATCCTGGAATGAGTGAAGACATAAAAGTGTGATTAATCATTTTAGGCTCATTTGTTTTACAAAATACGTCAAAGCTCAGAGATGTTCTATAAACCACAACTTTTTATTAATTGTCTTAAATGATCCTGCAAGGACATTGCAGAGTGAGACTTATACCTCCTGGCTAGGCACTTAATCAAGAATGAGAACTTACATTATTCAGCAATAGACTGAATGTTACTATTATAACAACAGTAAGAAATGTCCAGGAATAAGTCTCAGGGAGTGAAATGTATAAAATGATGTTAGGATAAAAGTAATAGGTTCCAGAGCTGAACCCTGTGGGACACCCAATGCCAGGGTTTTACATTCAGAAATAATCTTGTTGGTAAAAACATTGTCATTTCTGAAACTAAGGTCCACACAGTCAAAAGTCATAAATCCCAGGTTAAAACTTTTTTTTTCATGATGTAAAAAATTATACAAAATCTTTTCAGAGAATTTCCTACCTAAATGTAACGCATGTTTTGTATCTTTCATTAAACAAATCTGAGACTTATTTATTTTCTTTGGGGTTCAGGTCAGAGGAGTTTGGTGGCTACTGATGAACTGAAGCACCACGGTCACTGAACCAGCTTTGGTGCCATTGGCAGCATGAGCAGGCGCCAAGTCCTACTGGAAAATAAAACCAACATTTCCAAAAAAAAAGGCTTCTCAGTTAAAGGAAACATAAAGTGCTCTAAAAATTTTCTGTTATCCAGCTGCATTGACTGTGGACTTTGGTGTAGTGTAGCCACAGTCTCCTTGTGCAGCTCCCCTAAATTCTGGAGTGGATTTCACTTTACAATCCTCTCAAGACTATGATTCTCCTTGTTGGTGGTTTTTCTAACCACACTTCTCCCTGTAAATCAATTTCTGTTCATATGCTTGCTCTGTGAACAACCAGCTTCTTAAGCAGTGACCTTTTGTGGCTTACCCATGTCAGGGTGTTGATAACCGTCTTCTGGATATCTGTCAAGGCAGGTGTTTTGAGTTCATTGGCTGATTAGGATGTGACACCATCATTTTCATTAACGACCGTTTCTCCAGTATCCTAATTTTCTGAGTCACAGAATCTGGGATTTTTATTTTCTGCAATCATTAAAATTAGAATATATCAACATATGTGTGATGACTTTACATCATATATAAGTAATATCACTTTCCGAGGTAACTGGCAAGAAATATTGCGCTTTTTTGTAATTTTCTTTGGGTTTTTTGTGAGATACACTTGAATCTACTGAAGAACTAGGCTATCCTATGTCAAGATACATCCAAATTTGGCAATATTTCTGAAATATGTTTTGTGTGTGATTTAAGCTGTATGTCTCAGTAAAAGGTAACATAAAGGTTCTTTACATTATAACTGGAAGTTATGTGTGTATAACTGGATAATTATACAACCGAAAATAACCGACTGACTAAACAGTTTTTTTCTCAGGTGGTCCAAAGTCAACAATTCTTAATTGCATAGCAGACAATTAGAAGAAGAACTTTTATTTATGCAAGACTAATGAATAATAGATGACAAAACATACATAAATTAATGCAGAGAAAGGAGGTTTTGCGTCCTTAGTATGATAATTTTGTGTAAATGTTTTATTCTTTCTTGATGCGCCATTGTCCAACAGATGGCGACGAGGCCGAGCGGACCAGTTGCATGGCGAGTGTCAAATGTTGAGTCAACTTTAAAGAAAAGCGCATACCAGCAGCGACTGTAAGAGTTTTGGCTGGCCCTTTAAACTCTGCAGGATCACTAAGTCTCTTTGCTGTGATTTCAACACTCCAAACCAGTGGGGACTTTGGCATCCATATTCTGTGATTGCAGCACAGCCTCGGGATACAAAGCACTCAGAGAAGCAGGGGGCAGGGATGAGTGATATTCAGGGGATAGTTTGTACAAATATACTGGGGACTACTGCTGCAAAGCCAATCTTAGCATCTCGCTTTCTTTTCTTGTTCCCTCTTTTTTTTTCATTTCCAGTCAACATTCTGTAACCTTCAAAGAACATAAGTTTGAATCTGATATAAGAGGTGTAACTCCTGAGGGATTTATTTTTACACCATCAGCTTAGACGCCATAACTCCTGAAAAATTCAGTGTTGTTTGTTTTTTTTTATTTTATTATTATTATGTGACAGCTTCCCAAGTGTCTCATGTGTCTCCTTTACAGTTCTTCATCTTCTCTGCACAGGTGCCCTCCGGGACACATGACCAGAGAGACCTCCTCGGGCAGAGCGTGCATCTACACGCTCTGCGCCAGCCGGCCGTGTCGACACGGAACGTGCGTGGCCCACTCGCCGTCGCGCTACTCATGCCACTGCAGCGAGGGCTACCGAGGGCGGCACTGCGAGGTGGCGCTCGCCGTGCTCCACAGCGAGGACGGCAGCAGCCTCAGCCTCAGCTCCATGTTTGCCATCAGCATCTGTGTCATGGCCTTTCTAGGTAGTTACATCGACTATGTCCTCTTCTACATATGGTGACCAAACATTGTCATCGTCCGTCTTCATTTCTTTATTTTTACCGTCTTTCATCTTGTATTGTTTTGTTTTCATTGTCGCTGTACTATCATGCTATATTTGCTTGATCTGTATATAAGCGGTTTTATTTATTTATTTTCTTTCTCACTTCCGTTGACTCTGTACACAGCTGCATATTTTGTTGCTTTATTGATCTCTGGAGTTATGCTGGGATGTGTTTCTCTATGGGCAGTTGGTGAAAACAGGCCACAGGAAGGGAAGCGTGGAGATAAGAGAAACACTGCTTGTCCTCATTTGTGATTCATAGGAAAACTAAGAAAAAAATCTGTTGATATTTTGAGATTCTTTCTATTTTTCATGTCTGTTTACTCCGGTCTCTTGCTGTCTAAACTTTAGAACTCAGTTTCACTCTCTGCCTTACTTTCTAATTGGTCAACTCATTGTTTACCTCATCAATCAGTTATCTCCCCATTGAGCACTTTAGTTTTTTTTTTGCAGCTCATACAGCAGGCAAAGCGGAGTGGGGACATCTTTCATTGTCCTCTTTATCGCTCTAGAGTGTTTTAGGTGAACTTAAAGATAATGTTCACTTCTGTTTTTTTTTTGAAGAATGAGAGAACAAAGGTAAGCATAGATTTTTAGCTGTATCGGAGCATTGTACCTACACACGTGATCCGACTGCAGATATCCATTCAATTTATTTGGATTTTACGTGAGAGACTACCATAAAGTAGTGCATTATTGGGAAGAGGAAAAAAAGATACATTTAAAACATTTTTTTTGTTTTTCAAACTAAAATCTGAAAAGACATTTAATCTGATACAAACCCCATCAAAACAAGTCAATTTATTGAATATGGCAGTATTATAATGGCCTTCTCAAAGCTCAGACTTGAATCCACATCAAAACTGGTGCCAAACCGAGTAAATTAATCTTGTCTCCATAGAGTGAAATTAAGCTATTTTGCAAAGAATAGATTAAAAAATGTATGTTGCTAGAACTAGGGGAAACATCGCCCAAAAGACCCACATTTATAATTATGAATAAAAAAAGATAATATATGCTCTGAAAACTAGAATACATAAAACCTTGTTGTAATTTGACAAAATATGAAAAATGAGGAGATCCAATTATTTTGCCCGTCTGTCCGTCCGTCTGTCTGAAAAGAAAGATGTCAAGTAGAAACTCAAAGCTGCTTCGACAGAAAATAAAGTTATAGAATATATAAACTGTGAGAGATTGCGTGCCCTTACCAAAAAGTTTCTCTTTGAAGGCTCATCAGATGATCTAAGGCTGCACTCTGACACATGTGAGGTCATGAGTTCAGATCTGTAAATGGGAGAGCGGATTCTGAATGCTTTGTAGTTTAAGAGCAGAATCTTGAGATCAATAATAATAAGATGAGGGTTATGTGCTCTCTCCTTTGTGCCTGCTGAGAAGTGAGCAGCTGAAGTTTAGAGTTTTATCGCTGATGCTAATGTTGATGAAAGTTGGGCGAAGCTTTGCAAGTACAGTAAATATAAAAAATAAATAAATAAATACTTGGGTTTTGATGAGTAAACCAGGCTCAAGGCAAGACTTTTGTCAATGTGCTCTTGGAGAAACTTTGTACGACTTCCTAGACTGGAACGCCTAGGAAGGTATACAGCTGTTCCATATTATCTTAATTAGTGGATACTTGTTGTCTCTGTGGTTTGCTGGAGTCCCTGAGCCCTAGAAATGGCTTTGTCATCCTTTACACATGGCTAGATGCCAGTCAATCCATTTCTCACCCTTTGTTGAAATTTGACTAAATTGTTGCATGATGTGCCACTTTTTACGTGACACTCTATACTTTTGAGGGTCACATGAATAAAACCTTCAAGATATCAAGTGTATGCTTAAATATCATTTGATCAGTCAAATCAGTTATTTATATGTAGCCAAATATATCAGTGTGAAAAGATGTTCAGTGTTATTTAACTTTAAGAAATACTTAGACATTTCAGAGACAGCTTTTTGGTCAGATTTTAACAGTTTAGTCGGTAGTTTTATCAATATTTCTTCCCATAATCAGTCCTTTGAGATTCATGATCTCAATATGACCCAAAATGAAAATAGGTTTGGTAAAATCCTGTTTCATTGATTTCTTAATTCTAAAGGTCGAAGGTCGGGCAGCTGTCAGGTGGGAAACTAATACAATTGAACCAATAAGTTATTTCATGATTTAACCCTCCCGGGGTCTCGACGCGATTCTAAGAATGAGCGCAGCAAAAGTCATGATTGGACAGCAGGGAAGACGGGCGGTTGTCCCGTCAGACCTTCAACTTCTGAAACCACACACACACACACACACACACACACACACACACACACACACACACACACACACACACACACACACACACACACATAAAATAGATATACTCGTAAAAGCGCAGACAGGGTCAGTATGACCCCACCAGACTGCGCACAGTGTAAAAAACTTATGAGGTCCTCATAAGGTCTCCTAAGAAGGTCAAAGGGGAGGCAGTAATGTTTTCTTAAATTTTCCTTCAATTTCTTTTTAATTCTCATTGCACAGGCTCGAAATGAAATTTTCTTTGCACAGCTTAAAAAGAGCACTCATAACAGACCTTGTCTTTCTCTTTCTTTTCTCAGTTATCTCTGCAGTGATTATTCATGTAGCCCATAACATTAAAAAAATAAGCAGGAGAATAGTCAATGATATTTACAGATCTAAGAGTTTAGGAGCAAATTAACTACATATCGAGCTCTAAGGAACATCAGTTAAATTGTTTAACAGGCAACACAAAGGGCAACAGATAACTGATTATTCAAATGATATTTCAGCTCTTAACTTGAACTGATGACACTTGCCCTCCTTGTTGTAAACAGATGAATAAAACTGCATGGTTGATGGTTTCATAAGCTGTGTTAAGACCTAATAGGATCAAGATTCAATATCTACCCACATCTGCTGCCAGAGGGTTTTTTTTTTTCTTTTAAATAAGTATGCAAAAATATTTCTACTTCAATTGTTTAAAAAAAAAAAGATGGAAAATGCTATCCGGTGAAGGTCGAGGAAACGGATAAACTAATTGTGTTGGGATCAAATAAGGAATTTTGTGCTTTTTTTGTTGCTCACGAAAATAGAAAGACAAACAGCCTACATGTTGTTGGACTGACTTCCCTCTGAACGGCTGTGTTGCTGTTTATGAGTCTTTGTGTCATATGAAACGCCTCGGCAATTCAATATATACTGTCCCTGCCTATAACTGACTCGACATTCCCTCAAGGGCCATGTGGCCAGTATTAGGCGATCAGTTATTCTGACACTTTTCAATGAAACATAAAGTTGTCTGTGATATTTGATAATTAATTCAAAGCTGATGAGGTGTGGCCTTGGCCTCATTCATGGAAATTCATGAGCTACTTGCAATGCCAGCCTAAAAAGAAAAAAAAAACACTGAAGCAGCTTGTCCGTGGTTGCAGATGAGGCATTTATATTCACCGTGCAAAAAAAATGAAAAACTTCTCCTCAGCAGGAGTCGTGGGCTGCTCCGTAATGCAATTTGGATCAGGACTAACACTCGTTGGTGAGTGTAATTACATTTTCACAAGTTAGAAAAAATAATAATAAAACTACTCAAATCTTCCCTCTCAACTGGAAGCGAGCAGAATATTTAGTTGTGTTGGAAAATAAGATTAGTCCTGTCCTTTAATTTAGAAAACAGCTGCTTTTACGGCATAAAACAACAGTTGTTTAATGATGATCCTCAGGCTCAGAACCACAAGAGCCACCGCTATAAATGCTCTCTCAGTAGGCGTAGGCTTGGCTGAGGCTGCTGGCTGGATGCTAGATTAAAGGCGACTCTTACTCCGCCTCAACGTGCATTAAAAGTTAAAATGATCATCCATTATTGAGTTTTACATACAACATCCCAGGCCAAGCGGAGTGTGGGATCGGTGGAGGTTATTGACCGAACAAGATCGTCTGACCAACTCTCATTAGTCAAACATCAACTCTGACGCTGTGTGTTTTGATGAATAGAGGAATTAGTTGTCCAGATGGGCTCGGTTCCAAAAGCCATTGCGCAAAGTGCCGCCTATTCCTCCTCCCCTCTCCTCATCCCTGAAAAATGTATAAATAAATTATTTCCCAACTCTTCCTCATTTCTCACCTGTCTCATTTCCATCTTCATCAGTTTTTATTTCTTCCCATTTCACCTCTTTTCCCACTGATGTTCAATCTGTTTCATAGCTCTTTTTTTCCCCTCATTGCTCTCAGACTGGAGGCGCAGCGAAATAGTTAAATTCAGGGATCGTGCTTGGTTACAGTTTTTTCCACTCTCATTCATAATGCACAGTCCAGTCCAGTCTAACATCATAATGCCCTGTTCATAGTAGTGGTTAGAGGGCAGAGGAGCAGCAGTGTTATAGATTGACGAATGACTGCGATGTTTGTGCTCTACCCTGTGGGATATTGATCTCACCGGAGTGCAGCTGCACATTCACTCGCACTCTACTCTGCGTTGCAGTTGCCACAGGTATAGAGCAACCGGTGTCTGTTTACCTATATCTAAGTTTGGATGCTTGCAATGGAAAGAGGGGGGTTGCCGCAGTTTAGCCCGACTCTGCCGTCCATCTCACTCCGCCGTAGTTGTGTTTGACTGCAGCTCAGGTGATGCTGGAGGGAGGGGGGCCTGCAGGCTGCACCTAGAAGGCCAGGTAATCCTGGAGGTAAGGATAAGAGCTGCCGTCGGGCTGGCACCTTATCAGGATTCTGGTGTTTTCTTCAAGGCTGCTCAGGCGTTAACAGTCAAGGAGCCAGGTCAGCTGATCAATACTGCTCTCTCCTCCACCTCGCACAGAGGACGGTCAGTCGGGGATTCAAGAGGAATCCTTCAAATCTTTTTTCTGTCTGGAATGAGAGGAGCATAAAAATAAAAGTGGGTAGCGCCTTCACTCCGCCGACTACAACCTATTCAGTTCAATTCTCCTCATCCATACAGCAGCAGTTCACAATAATTCTCACCTGAAGGCACGTTAACACTAACATATTCGTCTTGTACACAGAAATATATGCTCCTATCAGTCCAATCGGAAGGACAGAAACAGATTCAAAGACGTGCATTCTCATTCGATCCAAGCGACAGTACGTAGCTGTCATAAAGTAGACAGTCAAATTCAGTTTAGAATGATGTCGGTTGGCAAAAGGTTTTTATAGTAAGGATGTCTGACTGCATCAGATCATTGAATTTGCAGCGACCAAGTGTGTGCGATGTACAAGCACAATTGGGGAGTGAGTGATTGGTATAAAATGAGGAAATGACGGAAAATTGACTCCAAAATAAAGCAGAGCAAGCAAATTCAGTCTGCTCACAATAATGCTCAGAGGAATTAAATTTATATATACAGAAAATATATATAACAAGGGGTCTGACCTGGAGTAAATGCACATCTATTTTAAATAAATATAAACCCCATTCTTAGCCTGTTCAGTGTTCAACTCGATCTCCTGGAAGAGCCTGGTAAACTAAAGGCACTGAAATTAGTATATGACTAAAAACCTTTCAAGGGGCGGTATTATGTGTTTTCCAGGGACATAGTAAAATCAAGTAATCATCTCACCTTCAATTGTAATAAAAATGCTGTATATATCAAACATGACTAAGACAAAATTTGACTCCTTGAAATTGGAGAAAGGTGACACAGCTGGATGGAAAGCTGTCTCAGGTTTTGCCTCTGTAGAAATAAAATAGCAGATAGAAAAAGTAAAGGTAATGTCAGCAATTAATTGAAAGTAAGGCGTAAGCGGAGAGTAGCAGGAGAAAGTAGCACAGTGAAGAAAAGTGTCCGGTATGTCCTGTATGCCTATTGCAGCTACAGAGTTAGTTTAGGTTAACATAGGTTACTCTATGTTTGATCAGAAAAAAAGGCTTTGTTCCAGTTTTAAAAATAGACAGCTCCACTTCCTCACTTAGAAAAAAAGCAACGATTTTCAGTTGAAAAAAGAAAAGGATTCCTCCGCCTCTTTCTTGTGCAGATTACCTCTGTAGGAGTTGTGTTTTTCTGCTCGTGTGACCACCAAAAGAGTCATTGCTTGTATTATTCTCTCTCAAAGCAATTACTTTAAAAATCCCGGACTAATGCCATTATCTCACATTTCTCTCAAGATTTTCAATTAAATCAGTACTTAGCTCACTCCATGTAAGATACTCCAGGTGAAATGGATCCCATCTTGCAAGCGAGATAAAAGCTAAGGCCAGGAGGAGGCCAGAGAGGTACTGGGAAAAAAAAACAGAAACAGGGAGAGACTTAATGAGTGAGAACGAGGGGAGGAAGCAGGGAAGGACATTCCAACACGCAGCAACAACAACAATCAAACGGAGAGCGAGAACAGAGAAAAGATTCAAAGCAGTGAAAACAGATAGCGAGAAGAAGAAGGTAAAAAAATGAACATGAAGGATGGCAAACAGGGTGAAAATATTGGTTGAGATTAATGGGTTTTAAAGGTCAGTCCAGCATGTTGTATAATTCAGCACACAATAGATATGATTGATGTGTGTGCTTCAGGACCTTTTCCTGTTCAGCTCCCGCAGTATTCCTCCCCACGTTTAGCCGAGCCACTGAGGCTCCCGAGTTTAAGCTGGGAGGAGTACAAATTTATTTAATAGGTTTCCAAGGAGCTGCGGTCTTTGATAAGACAGGAAACAGAGAGGCAACATCAAAGAGAATGGGTGGAAAGGTTGGTGCCTCCATTTCCACGTTTGTTCCATTAGTGCCTCTTAACTGTATGCCCAAGGTGGCCAGCAGGCCTTTCGGATTGAATCACTTTTACGGCTTTCGTATTTGTGATGCATTATGTGTTATTTGTTTCATATAATGCCAGCTGTTTTTAGTGCTTTTGATGAAAAATGTACTTATCGACATGGAAATGCTAGAGTGGGTGTTATTTTATAACTAGAGTTTAAAAAAAAATGTGTCACAACTTTGCGCTCTCATTCCTTGTACCATCCATGTCGTTTTGCTGCTTAGCTTCTCATTTTAATTATGCGCGAGTGTTCCCCGCTGTGCTAACACGCTCTCTGGCACCCCTCAGTGTTGATGCTGGGGCTGTTTCTTTACTCTTGCTGGAGGAGACACAAGGGCCTGAAGGAGGGTGTTTACCATGTGTCTGCACACCACGGCGAGTGGGAGGATATCCGAGAAAACGTGCTCAACTATGACGAGGAGGGTGGCGGGGAACAGGACCAGGTACATGCATTCCCGCTCCATCTTGTCAACATGGAAACGGTGCTCAAAAATCGCTCGGTACTTAACAGTGACTTGCAGATGTTTTATTGTCATGATATTTGAGCTTTTATACATTTTTTGTCACAATCACAATCTTCAAAGTGTTTCATTGGACTTTTGTTGTACTATCACAAGTCTTTGGGGTAAATATTTTAGTTAGTTTTTTTTAATTTTTTTTTTTATTAGTATGTACTCAGTCAGATTGGGTAGAAAGTACCTGTATGCTTTAGTTTGAGGCTGGTTCTCATTTGGATTCTAGCATTACATTGTAGCTTTGGTTGTGTGTCCAGGATGTTTGCCCTGCTGGAAAGTGAACTTTCACCCCAGACTCAAGTCTTTTGCTGCCTCTAGCCAGTTTTCTTCCATATTCAGTGTAACTCATCCAGAGTTACTATCGAGCTCTTAAATGTTGTCTGATCAATGCTCTCTTTGCCCATCTTGATACTTGGACATCCTTATTTTTTGCAGGCTTGCAGCAGTGCCATTTTCTTAGTTTTCATAAATAACTTTAAACTATTCTGCAAGTGTTTCTCTTGTCTGTTTTTGTTCTGTTTTTTGCTCTTGAAAAAAACCTCTCAAGTCTTCACAGAGAAACTGTAATTATACTGAGTTTAAATAGCACACAGTGAGATAGTATTTGTTAAGGTGACTTCCAAATGAGCATTGATTGCACTTGATTTTTTTTGTGTTTTTAGAGTAAAGGGGCAAAATAACATTTCACCTACTTTAGTGTCTTAAGTGAATTTTAAAAATGCACCAAAGAACAAAAATCTTTTAATTTCACTTGACAATTATGGTTCTCTGTGTTGGTCTATCATGTTATTAACAGTCTTGTCTAATCTTTGTGGTTGTAATGTGACAAAATGCATAAAGATCTACTGAAAACTCTTGCAAGGCGTTATAAATGCCATCACAGTATATTTTGGCAATAAATACACAAGAGAGGACACAGTTGAGAAAGTAAACATTAACATTTTATATGAAATGTTCTCTGCTGCAAAACGATAACCAAATATCAGTCCCCTGGAGATCGAGGGATGCAAGTCAATTAGATGAAATTAAGCAAAAAGGCACCGATAGCTGTTAATGCTTCGGTTTTAATAGGCTTGGTAAGAGCAGAACACCATCCCCTCACACAGATAATTAATTACTTGGCTGATCAAAGGAGCTGTTGTTGCCAATTTCCATTCCTATGCTGAGGATTCCCATCTTACTCTAAGTAACAGGCTCATTTACTCCCAGAATCATCAGTTGAGCCACGCTGGTTAAATTGTCATGCAGCATGACAAAATGGCATTGGTCATTATGGCGTGTGCAGCGTTGTCCTTATCGCCTATATATATATATATATATAAACAATGTATATTTTATTGTGTTTTGTCCTTTTCTTTCTTTGCTGTCACAGAATGCCTTCAACATGGTGGAGCTGCAGCGCTCCCTCCAGCCCAGCCCCGCACAATCCCTCCGCTACAGCTACCCACAAAACACCAGCTCCTACCCACAGACTAAGCTTCCTCAAGACACCAAGAAGGCGATGTCAAATGGAAATGGCAACGCTGCTATTGCCCTGCGTCTGGCCATCCCCCCCTCAGAGGCAGAAACCTTGTCGTCCCCTCTGACCTTCCGCCGCTCTCAGAGAGCCTTCTCCTTCTCCAGCCAAGATTTGGCCCGCTACCTGTGTGAGGTCATCAGAGACATGGAGCACACAGAGGACGCCGGCACCATGACCACGCCGCGCCGTCCCTCTGGAAAGGAGCGCAACCTGTCCTCGGTGCGCTCCCTCAGCTCGCTCAGCGCGTCCCAGGGTTCGGAAGTGAAGCTTCACGCCGCCCAGATAACCCGGATGGACACATTTAGAACCCTTCGCGCCGTGATGTGTGACCTGAGGGGAGACTCCAAGACTGCGGACAGTCAGAGGGACAAACTTAAGGAGAGCAGAGGGCAGCTGAAGTGTGAGAAGAATGGGTGAGGCTGCGCTCTGAGAAACAGAACTGGAGGTTATCCAGAAAAAAGAACAATAACAAAAAAAAACATTAATCAGAAATCAATGGTGGAAATCCAAAGGGAGGTCATTAAATGTGAAATACTTCAAGACTGGAAAGACTGCGCCGAGTCTGTGTGAATTCTCTTATAAATCTACTGTATTGAAGAAACTTTGAAGATTTATGTTCTTTGATATAAAAGATGTTTACCGATGAATGATCAGATGTGATGTATTGTTTATTTGAAATTGCACTGTATAGTATTTAATTCACAGACAGCACTTTTTGCAGGCGCCCTGTGTCAAAGCAACCCATGTCATAAAGCTCATAGAAGAAATGTTTGCAAGCAGCGGGCCAAATGAGTTTTCTCTGAAAAAACTGGATTCTTTGCGCTGTTAATGACTCATGAAATCATTTATGTGACAAAATGAAAATTGTTTCATTTGTATTATCTATTTCCTTTTAAATAAATGAGTATGTTTGATAATATTTCAAACTCGGTCTTGTTCAAACAGGCGTTCACATTCGTCATGCTCAAGTATTCCTCTTTTTTTTCTTTTTTCTTTTTGAAGTTCAAGCAAACCTTCATCTTCAAACGTGAATCGGCTAAATGAGATTTACATTGGATGTCTTATCACTTTCATGTAATTAAAATAACACCTTTCATGGTGTTTTCAATGTCCGTACGATGATAACATTGGTAACAATCTCGAGCAGCTGCTCTTGTCACATTAGGCTAACTGCTACCAGCAAGAAGAGCCACTGATAAGAGCAAGGTCAATTCTGGGATTAATTATTCATGTTGAGAGCCTGTAGCCATCTGACCTAAGTGGCTGAGACTCTTCAATATAAACTCAAAACGTCAGGGTCCCAGCAGGCAACCCTACATCATACTTAATTGGGCAACATTACTGGAATTAAGCAAGTGTGACACTGGAGCGAGTCTCTGGAGAAGCACACTGAGCTGCTGCCTGCAGCTGATAGAACTGACGTGTCCCTTCCATACGTCTCCACACCTACATAATGCATCACGCTAAGACGGTATAAGAGACCAAAAAGAGGATTTTTAACACCCTGTAGGTCTTCAAAGAGCCTCGTGTTTTATCCATTTGTATTCATGAGTCTTGGTTGTACTACCCACACGAGATAAACCCTCTCGAAGTGAATAAAAGATCCTCACCACCTTAATTCTACAGAACGTCTCCTTGTATGCAGTCTAACTTGATCTGGTCAGATTCCTTCAAGATGAAGCGGTTGCATGAAGCCACACTGCCACCTTGTGGCCAGATGCAGATTGTGTTTGAAATATAGCGGCTCGTTTGTTTTTACATTCAGGGTTTATCGCCACACGAGTGGGAAATCTCACAGCGGGATCCGAGGATCCTCGCACGAATCCGTGATTATCTCAGTCATCATGAATTACGATGTAGGTCAAATATTATTACAGTTATTAAAATTCGTCCCAAGGACTGAATGCATGATAAGCCGGGTCATTTAAATTTTAAATTACACAACCATAGAGCTTTCTGCTTACCTACAGTGTAAACAAATACATTGCATTGTTTATATCAATGCTGAAAATAAAAGTAAAAAAAAACAAAAATATTATTTCTAAAAGTTTAAAGGTTATGTTAAAATGTTAAAGTGTTGATGACCCAAGATTCCAGGATAATTCAGGACTCAATCCGACTTGGTGTTGTTCTGTATGTGAGGCCAACAAACTGCTTAAGTCATCCTGCTGACAATGATCCAGTTGTTTTGCTTTGATTTTTCTGTCAGAGTGTGTGATTTACCTCTCAGCCACTAGAGGGCAGTGTAAGTTAACATGGAGCAGATGCTGCAGGGCAGACTGGAGCAAACTCATCAAACGCCTAAGAGGAAATTTGAAATTCATAGTAAGAATTGCAAAAAGTGGGAACAAGCAGTGCTAAAAGTAAATTAACCATCAGGCTACCAAGATGAGTCATTATGCGGTGGATTTAAAGCAATATGTTTAAGCAATATTACTCGACAACAGGTTAAGTTAGAGCTAAGTAAGAACACAGTAAACCATGATAGAATGGCTGAAAGACTGGAAAAGTTGGAGGGATTGTCTGCCACTGTTCTGATTGGTTCAGATCCCACCTGATGCAGAAAAAATACATCAGATAGGATGCATTTTTTACAAAATGTATATTTTTGTAAATAAAAAAAATACTTTACAAAAATAAATAAATCATTTAGATCCATAATTATGTACTCAAATGTAAATTTTAACATTTATTCAAAATATTGTACTAAATAATCCTATTAGCATCTCTCATACCTCAACAGAATTAAGGGGTTTTTTATTGAAAAGAGACAGACAACTAATGCATGATTTTGTTTTCAACATGTTAGCTTTTTTGTTTGTCTTTGTTAAAACTCACTAGTGTTACTCAAACTCATCCAAAAATGCTGCTGAAAAAGTCCTGACCAATACCAAGAAAATGTGTCAGGTTACACCACTCCTTAAATTAAAATAATATATTTTCACTTGTTATAGAAATTGGAAGTATTGAGTCCTGTTGGGTCTGAATGTCAGAGACAATATGAACCATCTATGACTCTCTGGTCACAAAAGACATAAAGCTCCAAGGACTAATCAAGAGAAGTGGAGTTAGGGTTCATTATCGATGCTCCTCGGGTCTGGAAACAACTCCGAAGGACATAAAGTGTGCAGCATCTGAAAACATTACTGCTATTGCAACTTATTTTGAAACAATAATTCTTACTTTTTCAGCTTATCCACTCGTTTAACTGTTTTCAGCTATTTGTATTTATCTTTGATTTCCTTTTTCTTGTGTAATCGTGGAATTCAACTTTACTTCCTATTATGTGTTTTTGTCTTTTGAAGCGAGCTTTACTTTACTTTATTTTCTTTGATTTGTCCTGTGTATAAACGGTGCCACAAATAAACATGCTTTACATTGATTAGCTTAGGTCATTTATTGCACCCCTGTTGCATAGGTAACAGGGGTGTTTTCAGTTTTGTGACTTTTAGTTATAGATTAAATTAAAAAAAATGTATCATTCAGTTATTCATTGATCAATGAATGATAACTGCAGACTTTGAATGTAATTTAACTTCAGTGCTGCAACACTAGTCATAGCAGTGGTTTATAAAGGAGTTTATACTAATGTTAATTCAAAGCAAACTATTTGAAACAAGTTGTAATTGCATTGGTCATTAATCAAAGCAATGACCAATACAGTTTTCAATATTCTTTACATTATTTAATGTACAAAAATACCATTGGGAACATCTGGAATGCATTAAATCTATGTAATTGTTATTCCAATTTTTTTAATAAAAGCAGTTTGTTTTGCGTTGTTTTTCTGTTTTTTTTATTTTTCAAAATTTGGACTCCTTTCAAATTGTTTGGTATATTTTCAGAGATTTCTGTCTCCTTTCCTATAACAAAAAAACGTCTTGGTGGAATAAAAATAATAATAATAATAATAATTTTAAGTCAGAATCCTCAAGGGGCTTGGCATTGTCCCAATAAGTTTTAGTCTGTTTATGAAACTACTAAAGGATGTGCGAACACGCTGGCACTTCAATGAAACCTAAATGTATTATTCACTTATCCGCCAATAATCATCGAGCTGGGAGCCAGATTCACCCTAAAGCTCTAAACTTCACTCTTTCTTTATCTGAAGTCTGAATTTTCTTTTAGCACAAGTCGATTCCACAAAAAAAGGAGGAAGCAGAAACCAGTTTATCCAGGAGCTTATTTGGAGGACCGTGTATTCTCCTGCACCACAGGATGCATTTCTGATGTGATATCAGTTCAGAAGTGTGGGATGGTGGGGGATGGGGGGCGGGGGGAGGCGGTGGGCCCTGAGTCTGTGGGAGGAGCAGCACAAGAGGAGAGTGTTTGATGTGACAGCTGGAGATTGTAAGAATGAGGGGTGACACAGAGCTCCAGCTTCCTCGGCCCTGGCTGGTCACCCAGCCAGCCTGTCACTCAGTCACTCCCTGAGATTCCAACTCTGTTTACTCTTGTGTTATTAACGTCTCCCTGTGTGTGTGTCCGTGTTTATCCTCCGGCAATAGATCTGGGAGAAGTGACAGTGTGGCGTGGCCCTCTGTCAGTTGCCCAGCAAAGTGGCATGCGTGTCAGCTCTCCTGACAGACGCTCTCATCCTGCTGGCCAACGATGGCGGCTGCAAATGTGGGACATGTCTTGTGACAGAGCGACACAGCCTACACGACAACTCGGCGCGCAGACAGGACACGAGCAGTCGAGTTTGATGTGAGGGGGGTCAGCGCTGAGGGCCGAGGCTCTGCAGGGCTGAGTGAGAGCTGCGGTGATCTCTGCACAGCTGGAGACGCAGCCGCTCTGCTGCACCTCACTCACAGCTTCTTGTTTTTCAAGTGGGTGTAAAAGAAACCTGTTTTTATCGGCGACACGCTGATGCAGATCTTCTGTCCATCCTCGGCACGGCTTGTTAACATCAGAGCAAAACAATATGCGACGGCTTTACAATCAGCGTCCGATTCCTGCCCCGTTCAGGCGCTTATTAATGTGAAGTTCATTGCTTTAAGGTGGAAGGATTTGCGGTTTGCCACTCGAAACAGGATGATAGGCTCACTGCTCTCACATGCAAGAGGAATTCTAACAACAGTGGAGGCTAAAAAAAAGAAAAAGAATATTCCTTAATGTTTTAATGTTTTGTCATGTCACATCCTCAAACTTAATATAAGGATTATGATAAACCAACACAAAAAAGTACATAATTATAAAGAATTATAAAAGGGATAAATGGTCTTCACAATTTGTTTGTACATATAAACTCATAACTCAAAGAACGACGTGCATCATTGCCTCCAGGTATCATCGTATTAGTTTAGTGAATCATGTGGTTTGTGATATAATCTTAGCATAAATAAAGCTGCTCTATGGAGGCCTCAGTGTAGAAATTCATGTCAATTGTCTTATTTTTTTAGGTTTTGTCTGCGCTACTGGCCTTTATTTAGCAGTTGTTAGACAGGAAAGTGGGTCATGAGAGAGGAGGAAGACATACAGTAAAGGTCTTTGGGTCGGGACTCGAGCCTAGCAGCACTGAGAGCTGAGGCCTCCATACATGGGTTGTGTTTTAGCCCTGCGCCACCGCCATGCCCTTTTTACTTTTCATTGTCTGCCTAAAATAAATAAGTAAGTAAACTAAGGAGCCCAGCAGAAAAATCAGGGATAAAGACGTTGAGCTAGGTTAGGTAATAAAACGGTTTCAAAATCTGTGAACAGCTCATGGAGCAGTGTCCCACCCAATGTTTGAAAATGAATTCAATTGCAAATCTACTAAGAAACGTCTGTCCACCTAAAGTAATGGAGCAAATAAGTGGCTCTACTCTGAGTCCCTCTGTTAGCAGGATGTGTGACAGAACCAACACTGCACACCACCCTAAAGACCCATCCCAATGAAAAAAACATGGTGGAGGCAGCCTTATGCTGTGGATATGCTATTCTTCAGAAGAGACACACATTTGGAGCTAATACAGCTCAATAGTTGGAGGATAAACCTGACAGGGGCTGCAGAAGGTTTAAAACTAGGATGGAGGTTTACGCTCCAGCAGGACAGGAAGCCCAAACATACAGCCAGAGTTATAATGGAATAGTTAGTCACAATTATAACTATTTATATACTGAAGTCTGTAATTGTCTTGAAACTTGGTTCCATAAAATATTCTTATATATTTGTAATATACATAATTATTGAGCACATGTCAAAGCCAAAACAATCTTTAAAAAAGCAGAGAGGTGTGACTGAACGGAACAAATGAAGACTATTTTTATTTTAATTTATTTTATTTTTCAGCATTCTCCTGCAAGGTTAACAAAAGGAAAGAGACAATTGAAGGCCAAACACTTTGTTATAAACATCCACACAAACCTCACAACTCTGCACAGAGGACAAATAACTCCAGGATGTTTTTCTTCAGCCTCCACTTTTTGCCCAATTTTCACAATAATGTGAGCAAATTAAAATGCATTCGCAACTGAAAACATATTTTCACCAGATTTACTCACATAGTTCTGTGCATTTTCAGATCCTGAGATGTTCTGAGATTCCTTTTACTCCTGACTTGGTTTTAAAAGGAAGAATGTCACATTGAAGGGTTCAGTTATCTTTTATTTTATTTTGATCCAGTGGCAATCAAAAAGGTTTGGTGAATTCAGTTGTTAAGGCGACATGTTGTAATTTGTGACCTTTCTGCTGAAAGCCATGATCTAACCAAGGACAAACCTGTCTTTTTTGTTGCTTTTTTTCCTGCATAAAAGTGAAAAATGCTATTATACATTATTTTGTTTTTTAGCAGTTTCTTTCCCAGTAGTCAACTGGTGAGAGTCAGTGTACCTGTAGGATGGGTCACCAGCTCATGGACAACAGGTGAGTAGAGTAAAGAAACAAATCATCTCCAATACCAATAACAATAACAAAATATTTTCACTCAAGTAGATGTAAAAATTATGATGCAGAAAAACTTATTAGAATACCTCCTTTTTTAGCTATCTCAGTTAAATGTAGCTAATTACATGGTGGCAACTTCAAACTGCATTTATAATCCATTGTTGCTTACTTTTTTAATGTCATTTTCAAACAGAATAAGTAATTTTTTTATGATAAAACAATTAGTCAGTCTGGTTCACCAAAGGTCATTTTGTTTTCTACAGTTTGGAAAAATGAGAGATTTATTTTTTTTTATTATCTCCTTCGAAGTCAAAAGTTCACATAATCAATATCTTATCCTTTGGGAAAACTATGGTTTTGCAGGCTTCTGCTAGGTTAAGTCGCTGCTACATTGAGGCCCACCTGTGGATGCAATTTGATGCCACATCTCAATCACTGTGCTTCCTATGAGTGACACCATGAACTTTAATGTAAGAGAAAGAGTTTTTGACCTCTGCAAGGTGATTGATTTGAAATGCATTTTAATCTGTTTCAACCACAGAACAATAGCAAAAGAACACAAAAAACAAAAAAAAAAACCTTGTGAAGATTCCGCCTGAAGCCAATTAACTTTCACAGTTAATTGAGAATATTTACTGAAAGGTAATGAAAGTGAAATCCTCAATTGGGAAGCTTAAAAGGTGTATTATATACATTTCATAATATTTTGTTGGCCTTTATCAAACATGAAAACTCCTGTGTGTTACTGGGGGAGCTGTTTTTTATTGTTTGGGCAGTTCTTGGCTGGAAGAGTGGTCAGCACTGTCATCATACAGTTAAAGTAACAACGGTTCAAATCTCAACTGCGGGACTTTTCTGGGTTTCTCCCACGTCTCTGTGGGTTTTCTTCAGAGTTCAAAAAGATGTTAGACTGTTTGTTGATTCTAAGACAACTGTAAGAGGAAATATGAGCTGGTTCTTTCTGTTTACCGTTTACTTGTGAACATCCTAGTCTGTCTTTTTTTTCGTTTGGTTGTTTTTGATTTTTAAAAGAATGATGAGTGACATGTTACTATTTACATGTGTTGTTTCTTACTCTGCTAGTTATGTTTAGGCATCAGATTTCCCCTGAGGTCAGTAACAAGCTGTTTAGGTTTCCACACGGAAACCTATTTTGTGAGAAAGCCTTTTTTACTCTGGTGGAAAAAAACAACAACAACTTCACGTCATCCCATCATGCACCATGCAACATCTGCCCACAGGTGGCACTCTCTTCCACACCTGAGCCCAAACTCCACTGATCTGTGCTCACATTAGGTTTCTTTTTGAGACTCCTGGATTCTTTGCCGCCTCTCTTTGTGGTGCTGCACTGCGCTTTGCAAGGATGCACAGCAACTTTCCCCGAAATGTGCTGGTCGCACTTCATCACTCGCTAAATTAGGAACCTTTAGTGACACAACTGAGATGGATTCTAGGAGTTGTTGATTTATTGATTACCATCCTCTGCTAAGCTGTGAATACTCAAACAGTTACCAGTCACAGCCAGAAATCAACTTCTCTTTTGTTTTGAAACTGTTTTAAAGATTTTTCTTTTTGAGTTGCGTCACTCGCTTTGCTGATGCAAGAAATGACTGAATATTTGCGGAAGATTACATCCCAACAAGCAAAATCCATGAGGCGTTCTTGCATTGAATGCGACCATTTGTGTCTGTCAAGGATCTTGTCCATCCATCACGGAGGAAGAAGAGGGCTGAGCCGAGCAGCAGCGAGGAAGAGGGGGAGAAGCAGAGGGCGCCTGACAGATGGGCTTAGTGAGTGAATCATTGACAGGGGCCTGCAAACGGATGCTGGCTCCATCAATAGCTCAAAGCCTGCGTGATGAATTACTGCAGACAAACAATGCTGAGTAAGCAAATCTGTTTTTAACAAAGCCAGGTGGAAATATTAGAGCTTCTTTCAAAGCTTCAGAGCATCAAAAAATGCCATAGATTTATGGACACACACAGTTGGAGCACAAGGAGACCGAAATACACTTAATAAGTTGCATGAGGTTGGTAGAAAAAAAAAGATTAAAGGATACAGTTTAACTGTTAAAATAAACCTAAAGTGATCGCAATTTTTGTTGCTATAAATGTGTCGTTACTCTCTGTGATTAACTTTCTATAAATCTGCATTCACAACATGTCGCTGCATGTCGCTGAACAAATACATACCCCAAAATGTAACTGCAATCTTGAAGGCAGAGCCAGCTGCAGACAGATCCGGAGAAATTTGTAGACGCTGGCAATGATATCTCAGGAAGAGCAAAATGAATAAGAATGAGATCTAATATTTTGCAAAATGTGGAAAACAAATTTCAAAACCGAAATGCAACAACCGAATGCAGCGATTGTCCAGAAAACAGCCTGGCTTTCGAAACATGCAGACATTAATACTTTGAAGCATATACCAACATAAAAATAAACAGATCATAAAAAACACTAAAATAATTCTGAAGTCAGCATAAAAAAATTGAACAAATCAAAAGATTCCTATATATAATTGTCTCCATTTTTTTGGTTGCACTTAAAAATAATAATAATCTTTTGAGAATTTATCATCTCCTAAAATGTTGAGTTTTGTTTTTATTTTGTAATTTTCTTTTATGATTTAAAATCCTGAATGTGGTCTGCATTTTGTAGTCACACACCTTTACTCTGATACTCCGATTGAAGTCAAGCACCACCAAGTGTGTTCAGAAGCCATCTACTTATTAAACAAAGTCAAACTGTTTATGATGTGATCTTGCTATAAATCTTTCTAATCTGTGAAGGCCTCATGGGTTTGCTAAAGATGATTAGTGAACAAACAGCATCACGAAAACCAGGGAACCAGGCAAAACAGGTCAGAATTCAAGTTGTGGATAAGTCTAGGCATGGATGGGATTATAAAACAAAAAGCTAAAGAATCCTTGCTTTTAGAAAGTATTGTGGATCATAATGAATTTTGTCTAATGATATAAGAGTAAAAGAGGCTGAAGTGCACAGAATGTAGCATTGACACCAAAGGTTACTCTTCTCTATCATCTTCAGCTTTATTTTTAAAAAAAGTGTAGCCTAGAAAATGTTAACACTTCCCTCCTACTTCGCTCTTTGTGATCCTTCCTCCCCATTACTGCAGACAGAACTAACAGAACCAGGTGCTGCTGGGAACAATGGCTGGCCCACGCAGGGATCAATGCCAGGCCACTGATGGGCTCTCATTCCTTCACCAGCCGACGTGATAAATGACATGGCCCATATGTCTCCGCAGCCCAGACTGCAGCTATCAGCCTCCTTTGTCTCCACATCTAAAGCGAGTTATGCTGTGAAAAATGTAAAATGCAAACACAGGCACAAACAAAGCAACTTAGACACGCACATGTTGCTGTTGAGGACCATGACCTGCCGTATCATCTGTACTGTTTAGATGAGAAAGATTTGATAATTAGACATTTTATTTTTCACAGACCTCTTTGTAACAGTTTATAATTTTTTTTTTTTTTAGGAATGTCTCTCTGCTCCTCCCTCCTCCTCGTGTTTCCTCCACCGTCTTTTTTCCTTGGCAGCAGTAAATCCTGATGTCTATACAGGTAGCAGATCTCTGGCCTCTGCCGGTTGTGTCCCAGGTGTCTTGTCAGCTGTCACAGACGTCCGACGGCAGGCAGAGATGGCATGACCAGCGGGCCGGGCCATGTTGGACGGGTCAGCCGTCAGCGTTGTGGACAGACAGGCATGTGGCAGTGATCTCTCTGTGACAGGCTGTCAGAGAACCGCCAGAGAGCCACCAGGCAACACTCACCCCCTGTCATCCCACCTGACTACAGACAGAGGGGAAGCTCTGAATTCTCAACTTGCCACCCCAGACTCTCCTGCTTCCTCCCCCCCGCTGCGGCACAGTACATCCATTGTAGCTTTGAAATTCAGCAGATTTCTTTATCTGGGAAATGCACCGGCGTTCCGGCTGTAATAGCGTCGCTCAGTGCCGGATATTCTAATTGAATGTTTGCTGAAAGGATGATTCAGTTCAAGTGCTTTTACCTGTCTCACCTCTTGAAAATGTATACCTGCGGGGCACACACACACACACACACACACACACACACACACACACACACACACACACACACACACACACACACACACACACA